>PVJD01007840.1:0-79288 GCA_004026545.1 Mormoops blainvillei
TAAAAAAAATGTATTTCTCTAAAGACATTTTGTAATTCTAACTTCCACAAGCAGAGAACTCACTTTCCCCATCTCCCTATTGCTCTGAATTCAAATTTATCGACAGTTAAAAAGAGATATATAACAAATATTTTTACGGATCTCACTGTGGAAAAATTGTTGATATGATAAAACTGAATTTAGTTGGAATTATGTTGATGCAACAGCAAATTTTGGCAAGACCCCTAACTTCCCTGTGGCATGTTTTAGGGGCGCTTAAAAATCCTGCCACTTTCTATTATAAGACCACTTTGCCTTTGTTATCTCTGATACTCTTTCGGTAACATCTGCTAATACGACTTGTGCCTTACTTGTAAAGCTTTCAGTCTAGGTGTGATGCAGTTTACACACATGTACTCAGAGGGCAGGGAGTTACCAGGGCCTCTAGGTCACCGGAGCTTCCGTGGGAAGCAGGAAAAAGATTCCTGCTCGGGTGAGATGCAGCGGGGAGGCACGGTTTGCAAAGTGGGCGGTGCCCATGTGCAAAGAAAAGGGGCTTTGTTCCTTTAGGTGGCTGTCTACTTGGAGAGGTCAACACGGCTGGATTTTAGTCCCCACCTGCTGAACCAGAACAACAGCTCGGATCTGAGACTGTCCAGGGTATGAAAAGAACACGGAGAAAAGCCATGCCTGATGAAGAACTCTGGAGGTTTGCTGTGGCCTTTCGGATTTAAAACCCCACCCCAGTCTCTGCTGCAAAAGCTTCGGGGAAGTCTCTGTTGTTCACTAACGCAGCTGGGGCTGCGGATTCCTTATCCTCTGGGGAAGAGGAAGCAGTCTTGAAATGTGAATCAAAATGAACTTCGAGTGTCAATGGAGGACAGGAGGCATCTGAATCACAAAGTGAGCTAAGGCACTTTGCCGCCCTAGTGGAGGGATGCAGACAACCTGACCGGGTCATCGAATCAACCTGGGAAAATCCACAGACACTGCACGCAAAGGGCGCGCCGCGTCAGGGAGCAGAGCCGGGTCGCAGCGGTGTCCTGTGCCCTGGACAACCCCTAGCAGCCAGCCAGAAATGTGCTAAGTACTTAAAGAACTGAATGGAGCAAATATGGCCACACTTGGTCTAGGTACTAATCCATTTTTTCTCACCTTCGAACATTTTGCTTGGAGTAAATGAATTATAATTTTATTTACTTTCCTTTGGACCCAAAGGAAATGAGGAATTTGGGGGGAAAAAATTAATGAGGCACCTCTGTGGCCCTTTTTGAAAACAATGTGTGTTTTTCACTTCCTAGTTCCTTATTATTTAGGAAGCAAATCAATCTTAAGTTCAATGAGTTGAGCAGTTTTCTCTTCAATTAGAAACACACTATGGAAGCTTTGTTTACAAGAAATTTGAATTAGCTGGGCATTTATTTTCATGGCAATAAGTATGTGGCAGAGGGAACTGGCTAAAGGAACTAGGACAACATGGACCTACCCCCTCGCTGTGGCTCATGGGCTCCCAGAATGGCCTAGTGACAAATGCCTAGTTAAGGACAGAATCTGTTAGTAAGGGGACCAGGCTGGTGGGGCCACAGGAGAGCCGGGTATGTTCATTTTAGCTATCCTGAGCAGAAATTGGAAAATCTGGGAAGTTTAGAGCCCTCGGGCTATCTGCTAGATTGTATTATGGAAGAGACAGAAAAGCTAGAAAGAGCTTGAATCCAAACAAGTCTTTCTAAAAGCCACCATTACAACTGCAGTGCCCATAAGGTTTTAAGACTTTCCTTTTCTCCTTGGAGTTTTGTATTAAAATATCAGTGCCCTTGGTTTTTCGTAACATTTCGGCCATTATTACAACTTAACTACGCATTGAGTTTCACCTATGGCGACAATCCAAGAAGGCCAGCCCGTGTAGAGAATGCACGTAGGTGTGCCTGGCGGGAGGGGGGACGCTCAGGCAAAACAGGGTAAGTCCCCCAGTAAACCTGCGCCTGCCTCACAGGCCGCACGGGTAACCTTACCCTGCAAAACTGACCCGCCCTCAGGCCTTCAACACTTTGGAAATCAGGAGTTGAACTCATCTACTTTCTTCTGCTTGCGTAGGAAAAAAAAGAAAGAAAATAAGAAAAAAATTCATATGTATTTGATGTCTGCCAAATATTAGTTTTTATTTGAATTTTTAAAAATGTGTTTATTGATTTGAGAGAGGGGGAGAGAGGAAGGAAGGAAGGGAGAGCACACACAAGAGAAAGACAGAGACAGAGACAGAGTGACATCAATGTGAGAGAGAAGCATCGATTGGCTGCCTCCTGTCCACACCCAGACTGGGGATCAAACCCACAACCTAGGTAGGTGCTCTGACTGGGAATCGAATCTGCAACCTTTGGGTGTATGGGACGATGCTCTAGTCATCTGACCCACATGGTCAGGGAGTATTAGGTGTTTTCATAAATAATTTCTTACGTAGTTCTCACAACAGCCGCATGATGTACCTACGATCATTTCCGGGCTGGCACTGAAACCCAGGACTTCTAAGGCCAGTTCTCGTTTTGCTATTCCAGGGCGATTCAATGCTCAAAATTAAGGGCGTTTGCTTCTCTCTCTACTTGGTTTTCTCTTTTGATGATCCTGCTACTGGCATTTTAGATATTTTTAGAGTCAGGTTTTCGCAGAGCAATCTCCTGAGTGAGGCATTATTGTTCCGAATTGTAGGTGAGGCAACCGTGGCAACAGGTTAAGGGCCTGGCCCAAGGTTACGGGCCTGGATCCCTGGGTCGGGCGGCCAGGCTGTGGGGTCGGACACGCCCAGCTCAGAGCCACTGGGCGTTTCCACTTCTGCGCATGCGTCTCTAGCAGCTACCCAGCGTTGACTGGGACCTCCTTGGCAGCCTGGGGACCCACTAGCTGATTCGCTGTGGTAGCAACACAGACTTGAGAAAGGTGTATCATGGACTTCACCCTGGGACAATCTGTCCCTTGGGGCACACGGCATGGCCATCGGTCAAACAAGACTGGGACACCGGAGCATCCTGTTTGGTGACTGCTTTTGTCCTTGATTATTGTCCGAGATCGGTTTGAAGTTAAAGGGAACCAGAGTGATTAGAAACATTTTGCAGAGAAAAGAGAACTAGTTCAGGCTTCTGATTTTTCTTCTAATGAAAAATCTATCAAGGAAAATGTCAGGGAGTGACCACGGTCACCCCAACCCCCACCCCCCGCCCCCGCCTCTGCCTCAGCGGGAAACAGTCCAGCCGCAGGACAGAGTGTCTTAGCGGACCCTGTCATAACTCTGCCCCTCGCTGGGGCTTAAATCACTCGCCAATTGCATAGCAGGCAGAAATCGCTCTGAACCCACTGCACTCGCTAAATGTTATTGTGTTATTGAGACATAAATCCTATGTCAGCTCGATGAAATGTCTGTGGCCATCGAGTTAAACAAGTCAAGGCAGCTACTTAACGTTTTCCAAACATTTGATTATTAAGTTCAGACAAGAGGTCTGGGAGGAAAGCTATGTTCAAATGGACCTCAAACAGCCATTTCTCCCATCTGTGTGGTGAAAGAGAGCCATGATGACTCTCCCAGTCCCAGCCTCCAACCCAGAGAAGGGCCTGGGAGTAGCTCTTACAGGGCAGGCAGCCCAGGGTTCTGGGGACCTCGCGGACTCTCTCGTTTGGCCCGTCTTTAGGGCATCTTCTACAGCGAGGAGAGTGAGAAGCACTCATGTTGCCCAACAGATGTGACCCCAGGTGGCTAACTGCAGCCCCAATTTGTTCAAACGAACCAGCACCTTCTATCTGGATAGCTCCTTACTGGTTTGGAGAATTTCCCACATATTTTCTCCACATCTTCTTCCCCCTCTCCCCGCTACTTCACAGAAACGTTGGAATGATCAAAGCAGGACTTTCCTAATATCTCTTCTCCACGCTACACGTTTAGCTAATTCTCCTTTTCCATCCCTGATCTCGGGGTGGGAGACGTGATTTTCACTCTGCCCAAGATGAGCCGCTTTATAAATTGTGCAGTCTCAGCCCTTTCCTCGCCTCTTTCCTCTGTGCTCCATTTGCCCCCTCTCCTTGCTTATTGGCCCTGTCCCATCAGCATCTCAACGAGCTCAGTCCCCCTCGCCTCTAACACACGTGTCATTTGCGCGCCCATCTACGGCCTTATCTGCATCCTTTCAATGATAAAATTTTTAAGAGTCTCACTCACAGTCGTCCACACTTCACCTCCCATTCAATCCTTAAGCCGCCCAGTCTGGCTTCTGCCCCTGAATACTACTCTAGAAATGATTCTGGCCAAGTCACTACGTAGGTCACAAGTCTCTGGCAGCAAGTAACAGAGAATCCTGCTCAAACTGGCTTAAATTACAAGGGAGGAACATAAGGAGCAGGACCACGACCAGACGCCACTTAGTCCAGGGGCTCCAGTCAACACACCCACCTGAGTCAGGTGGGCGCAAAAGGGCTGCCATAGGTCCAGGCTGCACATCAACACACGATGAAATTCCAAAGAGAAGAAGCCACCCCAGCTCGGGGCTCTCTTTGGGGAGTACAGAAACTTCTCCTTGAAACTCCCAGAAAACTTCTCTTTGCATTTCCTTAATGCCAATTACCTGTCACATTTCCTTTCCTGAACCCAGCTTTAAGGTCAAGGAAATGCCCTGCAAATGCCTTACTCACAAGCACTAAAATTTCTCTTATATCAGTGATTCTCATCCAGGGGCAATTTTTCCCCCCAAGGAACATTTTTCAATGTTGGGTGTCGGTTTTGATTACTGTGACTGTGACGGTGGTAGCAGAGGTCAGAGATGCTGCCAAACACCCTACACTGCCCAGCATGGCCCCCCATAGCCCCCCATGACAAAGAATTATCTGGCTCCAAATGTCATAGTGCCATCCTCCTTCATTGTTATCCTCACACCCCATCAACCACAGCGTCTGTCAATGGTAAGGCCCACGTATCTCTGGAGTGTGTCCCTCTCTCCGCCCTCCCAGTATCAGTCTACGTGTGTGAGGTTAGGGTTAGAACTGGACAGAGCTCCTTTTCCTGTGTGGTCCAAACATTTGCTTGAGTTCTGGCAATGACACCATAATTCAACTAGCAGGATGGAGGAAAGGACAAAGGGAGGCTCCCACCTTCTTGACATGAAACCCACACATTCCACTTACAGCTTATTGGACACTTTGTGGCCATATTGCCCCATTTAGCTGTGAGACGCTGGTAAGTGTGGGCCACACATTTCGCTAAAAATTGAGACATCTACTGATAAAGAACACAGGGGAAATGATATTGTGGGACAACCAGTTGTTTTTGCACTGAGCCAGAGTCATCGTCTTAAAGGGAAAGAGTGATTATATGGTCTGTTGCTTAACCCCTTGGATGGTTGACTCCCTGTGATGGGGAAAATGTTGAGCCCTGAATAATGTGGCTGCAAGTGTGTGTCATGGTTTGATCCGTGCTAACTTCTCTGTTTTTGTTGCTAATGATTCCCCCAAATAATGGTACCTCCTCAAATGTAGTTATAATGTACTTCCTACAGGTCCCTGAACTAACAATCTCAATCTCTGTCTCACTCTCTGTCTGTCTGTCTGTCTCTCTGTCTCTGTGGCGCTCTCCCTCCTTCTCTCTCTCTCTCTCCCTCTCATAGCATAAGAGTGTTACAGTGGCTCGGACAGGCTCGCCCTTCGCCAGCGGAGTCATCATGCCCTCCTGCACTTGCCACCCCACCCCTGGGCAGCAGAGCAAGGGAGAAACAGCAAACAGAAGTCAGGCTTTGCCCAGCTCCACAGCTTTTGTGAAGACTTGAAATGTGAATAAACTGCCCTGACGTGGGGGAAAGGGGTCCCTGTCTCCAAACGAGAATGCATCCCAACTAAGGCTAGAACCAGTTCAGGCTTCACAGCTCCAGGGGTGAGCTCTCCCCAGGGGTGACATGTCACAGGAGAAGAAGCAGAAATTTTATCACTTGAGGCACTTAAACTAGAGCTAAGGGCAAAAAACACAAGGAGCACTTTTGTTGCTGTAAGGCACAGAGTTTACATGCCCAGAGGAGCACGAAGAGGCCAAGTGGCCTGTCAGAGGCCAGAGGCTAATCGGATGCAGAGCGGGGACCACAGCCAGGCCTCCGGCCTG
This sequence comes from Mormoops blainvillei, assembly GCA_004026545.1. Classification (NCBI taxonomy): domain Eukaryota; kingdom Metazoa; phylum Chordata; class Mammalia; order Chiroptera; family Mormoopidae; genus Mormoops; species Mormoops blainvillei. The sequence goes on from PVJD01007840.1 coordinate 6,104, forward strand.
CAGGGCTGAGCCCCGTCCTCCCGTCCTTCCCGGGCATCTGGCCTCTCAGGTCAGCAGCTTAAGTCCCCACATGTAAACCGTGGGTATAGGGGTATTTTTGTATTCCTACCTCTTCCCTCGAGTCACACTAAAAACAACAGATAAAAAGAGAAAAACACCTTTTATCTTCCTTTGACAAAGAAAGAGTTGCAGCCCCAAGGCCCAATCCTAAACCCCAAACTCTGTGTAATTCAGAGCGAAATGAGAGAGGATGCTGAGAACAGAGACTCATCTTCTTGGCCCTTGTTTTGGGAGTGAGGGTCTTCTAAAAGAGGGATTCTCCAACTTCCATGTGCATCAGAATTACTGAGAGAGACTCTTAAGGCCCAGGCTACCGAATGCCATCCCCAGGTTTCTCGTTCAACAGGTGAGCCTTCACAGTCTATGCTCCGGACAAGCTCCCAGGTAATGCTGAGGTCAGGGGCCAGGAACCACCATTTAGGGATCTGAAAGCCTATGTAGTCTTTTAATTAGAGCAAGGAACTCGAGGGATTGGTGCTGATCCTTGGAAAATCAAGGACTATCTCTTCAGATGCCGGGTTAAACGCCTAAGCAACACAGGGAAAGTAGCTCCTCTCCACAACCTGGTCTTCCGGCTGAGAGAGGCTGCCAGAAGTCAAAAAAAAGGAAAAAGGAGAGCTAATCTGTGACAGTGCAATGTAGACAGTGACATCAGTGCTTTGCTGAAAGCTACACAATCCATTTGGATGTTGAAACTGAGCTGAGATGGCCCCCCAAGGAAAAAGGTATAACATAGATTTTAAAATACGGACTCCGTCCCACGTTCGTACCTCCCTCCCGCCCCACTCCACTCCAGCAGATTGTAGACCTGTTAAAAATGACGTCTATGCAGAAAGAAACTAGCACAGAGACTGCGCAGGGATAATGCAATGACCGTTTTCAGGAACCTAAGCAAAAGGCATGTGAAATGCGTATGTCATGGAATTAATTACCCTTTATGTATTTTGATCTCTTGAAAGCTTTTTAAAAAAGATAAAAACAGAGAAAGGAAAATTCAAAGAAGATAACCTACCAAAAAGAGTGAGTGGAGGCTCCTGGAACTCCAGAAAGAAAGAAAAGAGAAAACTGATATTATTGCAAAAATTTAAGTCATTTTGGACGAAGGAAATCTGTTTCAAACTCAGGGCAGGCTTGAGGAAATCTCAGTAAATAAAATGGAAAAAAGTGAAGATAAGAAAACATTTACAGAGGAAAAAAGGAAAAAAAAATAAATGAATAAACAAAAAGTTGCCGACCTAAAGGACATTTTTAAGGCATAAATCTTCCCCCAGAAAACAGTGCCTGAGACATGATCTTGACTGCAGGTAGTGACTTTGAGACGTCATCCCAAGCAACAGGAGACACACAGGAAAAGTGAAGAAGGGAGAGAAGAAAGCCAGTGTGGTGGTTCCCCAGTCAACCAACGCCACGGGACCTCTGAGCCACTGACCAGTCTGTGTCCTCAAGTTGGAGAGGGCAGCATTCATTCACCATCTCCTAGGCTGTGCTGGTCAAGGGCAACTCGTGCAATGTGAACCCTGTGCACTTCCAGGTCTGCACATGAACAGGTGCCTAGAGGGTCCCCACAGGAACCCCGAACCCCTGGTCAGAAAGGATGGATGTGGGCGTTGTCTGATGTGAGATGCTGTCAGGTCACATCCTGCCAAGTTGGTTACTACAGAAAAGACTAGAAAAGACTGGTGGTTGGAAAGGATGTAATGGAGAGAAGGATGTGCTAGACATACAGGTCTAACTGTATCCTAATAAAAAGAAACGTGGGCGTGAATTTGGAAAAAACATCTTCATAAAGTTCCTGAACTTGAAGGAGAAAGAAAGAATATGAAAATGGCCAAGACATAAGCAAAAGAGACATGCAAGTCACTTACAAAGAGAAAAAAAAAAAATCAAGTGGTTGCAAAAAAATCAAGTGGTTCCAAGTAACCATTGCAGTGGTCAACACGAGAAGGTAGTGGAGAAATGGCTACTAAACCCCAGGTAACAAAAGTGAGACCAAAGAATTTCATTGCTAGACAAAGCATTGTCCAGGCACAAATGCAGGAAACACATGCTTTCAAGCTTACAGCAACTCAGAGAAGATAGTTCCTGCTAGAGCATCTTAAAACATACTCCTAGACAACATCGAGATAGCCAAAACCTCAGGAATGGAGAAGCCGGGATATCAGGACTGGTAGAAATTAATGACTTGACTTAAATATAGAACGAGGATGAAGCCACTATGAAACTGAAGCTAAAGAATAGGATTCAAACAGCTTAAATTCTGGCATTGTAAAAATGGCAATTAGCAAAACCCTTGGGTGAATTATTTCCCTCCCATATCATAACAATCATTTGATACTGTCTAGCACTGAATAATACAGTTTTCCAATATAGTATTCCAACTTAATAATGCTTCTCAGAATCAGATATTATGGATATGTTGAAGTATTAATGATAAATCTATGGAAAAACAATTACCTGAAGCTCATAATTCTTACAGTTTTACCTTGATTTCTTTATCTTCTAATACCGCTGTCTGTGTGGTGCAGAATAAAAAAGACCACTGTTGTACATTTGTGAGACTAATGGCCTGGCTGGTTTGGCAGAGTTGAACCCTCTGGGGAAAGCGGGTTGGTAACTCACTCCCCACCCCCCACACACTATCTTCTCTACTAAGGATTCTACTTCCTTCCTGACTTGTACTGTCTGTGATCAAGAGGGATTTGGGGAGGATTTGCCATTCACTAAATAGTTTATGATTTGCTTTGAGCCGCTCGTTCTGGTTGTTGTTGGCAATTTTTCAGCAGTAGTTTGGAGGGAAAGGAAAGAATGTGAATAACCATTTAGAACGCAGACAGCCCGTGTTTTGACTTTTGATCCTATGTTTAAGTGTTTCTCAGAATTTGCAGAAGCAAACGTGGGTAAGACACTCTCCAAGGGAGAACACGAGCTGAAACCTTCAGGACAAAAGGAGGAAAAAGGAAAAGCTGCCCTGTATACAAGGTGTCACCAAGGCCATAAAAAAAAGAGGGTGCTCGACACAGCTGAAAGCTCCCTAGTGGACAGAAAAGCAGTGAGGAGAAAGGACCACTCAGCTGGTCACTGTTCTCCTGAATGTGTCCTCCTCCCCGGGGACACGTCTTGTGACTGAGAGCACTTAGGGGACCACTTCTCTCAACACTTCTTAGTGGCCTCTGCTCCTCCTGGTACCATCAGAGACCCCTAAGGACTTGGGTTCAGTCGGGGGTGCTGTGAGTCTTGTTCTTGAGTGTAGATTATGGAGTGACAGACACCACTCTGAAGCAAGAAATGATTTCTATTCGTAAATAAACCTGTGTGGGGATAAATCCTTGGGTAGAGCTTTCTTTATAGATCTATTTTTAACTTTGTCCGTATCTAGAGTTCTCTCCTACAAACTACCTGAGATGATGACAGGAAAAGGGTAAATACTAACCATGCTTTTAGGGCTGAAATAATATCTAGAGAGAAACATAAATAAATAACTAATTGATATATAATAATTGTAAACCTGCAGTCAGAGTTCTCTGGGCACATCCTGCTACTTAATTCCAAGTTTTAGAACCATGGCCATGTGTCCTATACCCGCCAGGCAAATAAATAATTAAAGTGACTGGGGTGTAGGGGTAAACCCAAAATGTAATACAAAGAGTAACAAATGAGGTGGACATATGAAAAATGAAGAAAACAACTAGCCAAAGTAACTTCAGGAAACAGGAGTTGACTAGATACTGTAACAGTTAATGTGAAAAAAAAAAGTAGCACTCATATTGTATTCTAGAAAATAAATTTGTTTTGCACAGGGGTTTGGGTTAACAGTTCTCAAACTACTCTATGTGTTTTTGAGGACTCCGTAGGAAAATACGGGGTGGATAATGAGAGCCAGGTTTCTCCCTGTCAGACAATGGCGTTATAAATAAGGAAAGAGTAAGTCTAGACAAAGGACACCGTGGCGTTGGATTAGAATTGGATGTATCAGTAGGAACTCCTGGCCTTTAACATGTGATAGATGATAGACAGACAGACAGACGGACGGACAGAGAGACAAAGACAGCTTTTGAGTTCTATTTTTGTGTCCTAAACAGGTCCAACCTTCAGGTCCAACCTGCAGTTGCACCTTCCTGAACGTATTTTTCCTGTGACCCGAAACAGGCACCTACAACCCTCACTACACATTACCTATTTATTTGTGCACCGTCACTGACTTCCAAAGACCAGGATCAAATACAAACAACTCAATTTCTCATATGAATGGGATGAGGATACACTGAAATGTAATTTTTTTTTAAACTTAAAACGTTATCTCGTGCCCAGCAAAATACTGTTCAGCAATGAAAAGGAACAAACTATTGCCAACAATAGTCAACGACATGGATGATTCTTCACAACATGCGGAGCAAAAGAAGATAGACACAGAAGAGGATAGACACTGTATCACTCCGTTTATAAGAAACTCCAGAGATGGCAAGTCTCATCTTTGTAGAAGAAAACTGGTGCAGTGGTGCCTTAGGTGAGGCAGGTGGGGATTCCCTGGGATGCTGCAAACGCTCTGTAACTTGTTGAGGGTGTTGTCACACTGCTGTACACATTTCTACAAACTCTGTACATTCAAGCTGTACATTCGAGGCCTGTGAATTTCACTGGGTGGAAATCAGAAGTTACTGAAGTTTCCTGTCATTTTAAAAATGCTATCTCAACACTCTCAGGTAGTCTACTGGTGAGAATACAACTTGGAATAAATGTTTGGGGGATTTTCATGTAAGTATTAAAAAACCTTGAAGTAATCATACTTTTGACTCAGTAATTCAAATTTTAAAAATTTATGCTAAAACAAGGGTTTGGGACAACTTTTTTATATTTATGGTAATGATACACTTTGTTATAAGATTTTTAAGCATATGGGAAAAGTTGAAAGAATTTTACAGTAAATACATTCATACCCATCACTTTAAGTCTACCATGAATACTTCACTTTTTTGCTTAATCGTTCCTGTAATCTTTGGGGTGCGGTGAAGGAGGAAGCTTTATTTAGTGCAAACAGCTCAATGGTTAGTACAGGTGGCTGTGAAAACAACACAGCTGCAGAACAGCTCCACAACGCCGCCGCGCGGCGGCCACAAAACCAGCAGGGCCAGCGAGGGCCCCTCTTCAGCTAGGCAGCGCTCTCCACCACGGCCCGCCCCTCGAGGGGCTGCTCCAGGCTGTTCCACTGGTTCCAGGCCCCCAGCTCCAGCCAGGGGATCGCCCTCCCCCAACATCAGCAGAAAGGGTGCCTCCCATGTCAGAGGGAAGATGGTCTATGGTAGGCAGAAGTCCTCACCCCAGCCCCTGATTGGCCAGAATAGAGTGGCTCCGATTGGCCCGGGCTACACGGCTTTGAGTGGATGGGGAAAGCCTCAGTCCTATTGGTTGAAACAGAACTCCAGAAATTCCTTTATAGGAACTGGTTCAGGTGGCAGAAACCTGTGCAAACAGGTGGCTCAGCGCAGTCTCCGCAACGTGCGGAGCGCATCGGCGGCCTCGGTGCAGAAGTGGCTGCTATGCCCCTCTGCCTGCCTCGCTCCTTCCCTCCCTCCCATTTGAGCCCAGTTAGCCACCAGGAGCTCTTCTTAGTAGGTGTCTTCTTCCCCCCTCAGGATTCACATCGTATATCTGTCTATCCCACTGTTTTTTGAAGTGACAAATCAATTTTTGGAAATTGTATATTTTTTTACAATCTTGAGGGCAACCAGCCAGGGCTGGGCGGCGGGGTGGGGGAATCTTTAAAACACCAAGAGATTTTTTTTTCCTTCCTGTGCAATGGTATTCCACAAGTTTATAAATCCTATCATGGGTAACAAAACTATTTTAAGTGTATTCTTGGAATTTACCCAGAAACCAGATCAAGTGACTATCTCTGTGTTCTACGGGACAAGGAAAACACCTGCTGCTTTTAGACACCCTTTCTAATCGGCCCCGGTTCCCCCAAGCTCCACTAGCAGGTACTCATTCTTTCAAGTTAATGCACTGATTTGAAAGTTAAAACTACGGCTGAGTGAGTACTGGGCAGTGAGACTAAACGTGGCATTTGGGGTGAAGGAAACAGGACATCCAAGTGCATAGGGTTGATGAGGACATGGTAGTGTGAAGCTGGCCCTGTATTCTGGAAGGGCCATCTCCAAGGATGAAAGCAAGACATCTGAACTTGTGGCAAAGGTTTGAGATAGTCAAAACAAAGCTTTTCTTTCCTTTGTAATTATGAAAACTTCTGGCTCTCCACAAATGCTAACTACGGCTCGTGTTGGACGTGTGGGGGTGCCGAGAGGTGGCAGTCCATCTGGCTGAGTATTTCCTGGGCTGCATGTTATGTCACTTTGATTTTCTGTTGAAGGGCTGTGGGGACCTGGAATGGGTGGCCTCGGGGGTTTGGGAGGGACTTGCTGCCAATCCAATCAACTACAGCCCTGGCTTAGCTAGCTTGTTTTCAAAATCCTAGGCACAGTTGTTCCAAAATTAATATTTTTGAATATTTAACACATCCCTGAGGGAGAGCCAAAGGCCTCCCCACCTTTGTTTCCTCTGCAAAACAAGATGAAGTCTTCACTGATGAAACTCTTGGCGTCCTCTTGTTCAGCTGTGCTTTATCCCTGCAGCTTTCCTTCTTAAAAATCCCAAAATAGCCACAGAGCTGGCCTCCAGGGCTAGAGCTGACCTGGCCTGTCTGGCTGCCTGCCGAAAGGGATTCTTCTGAAAATATTACTTTGTTTCTTTCTCCCCAGAGGCTTTGTTTTTAGTGTTAGAGCCCATGCAACACTGTCCTTTCCCCCTTATGAGATATAGCAACTTATCTCCCTGGCTTATTTCCCACAGCCAGTAAGTGGAAAGAGAAGGCCTGGCTGAAGAGAGGATAAATCAACCCCCAGGTTCTGAACCATAAGGAAAACCACCCAACATCACGCCAATGCCAGTGACGGCTACGGAGGGGAGGTATCAAGAGTAACGGCATTTCGTTAAAAAGGGGGAAAATACAAACATTGTTTTTATGCTATCAATACAGTTAGTGAAATGATGTTGATGTACACACAGAGAAAAGACCAGCAGAAAATACAATTATAAGTCTTTAGAACAGGCTAAGGGGACTTTCAGTTAGGATTTATCAATGGTTTTGCCCAGTGAATTTCTTTTGAGAGGTAAAGGGAAAACCCAGGTTGGAGAAGGGTGGGAGTGAATGGGCTTGGGAAGGGAGAGGAGTGGGGATGGGCAGTGGGGGCGGCCCGTCTTTGAGAGCGTGGTGGTGTGCAGGAGGAATGTGCCTGCATTTCACTTGCAGAGAGGCAGGCTTGAGATTTGAAACAAGCCAAGGGGTAGAAACAGGAGAGGGAAGGAAAGGTAGATACAGAAAGGGGATGGGAGGACAGGGAAGAAGAGGGGAAGGGAAGGGGAGAGATCAGGCAGGATGTTGCAGGGATGATGGAGTAGGGACTACATAGTGCCTTGTACACAACAGTTACTCAGAACAAGTATTAATAAATTAATATCAGTTGGTCGGTGAGGTAACCAGAATGTGGTTATTATCTTTAGGAGCTTGTTTTGTTTTGTCTGCTCTGTGTTTGTGTGTAAACGTGAAAATAGTTTTATTTTCTTTTTCTGAGTATATATGTGTATATATACATATATAAACATATGCATATATGTAAATATACTTATATATATTCCAAAACCATAATAAAAGTTTAAGAAGAAGATAATCTGTAATCCTATCTAAACAAAACTATACTTAGCATTTTAGTATGTAGCCTTCTTGATGATTTTCCGCTTATATATGGACACATACATCAATTGATTATTTCTAACAAAGGCAGAAACATTTGTAATCCTTTGGTCACTTAACAATGTGCCATGAACATTCTCCATGTCAATAAATACCTTTCTCTAACTGTATTCTGTTGTGTGAATAAATATAACAAAATTAATCAACCCCCTATGGGTGAACACGGGGTTATTTTGAATTTTCAGTTACCATAAACAGTACTGTGTTGAAGAGCCTGGGACACATCCCTGTACAAAAGCCCATAACCTGTGAGCGTTTCCGCATTCCCAAGCCCTTGCCCCCTTGGGGTGTCACCCTTCTTTCCGCCTTCTCAGAAGGCTGTTGTTGAAATTCACGCTCAAAATCTCCCCTTTCTCATTCTGTGTTGCCTCGTGAATACATAATTTGTCTTAGGAAACATCTAGAAACTCTTCAGGAGGATATTACTAGCGGAAGGAAATAAAGCCTGATTTGGTTTTAAGGGGTTTTTCCAGACAACAGAGAAAGCTTAACACCATTGAGGCCATGCTTTACATCTCATACCCTGATAACTTGTTCCCTCTCATTGGAAAAGAGAGTATTAAGCCTATGGAGATGCTTAACGAATAGGCAAATGTAGATCTGAAGCGATCTAGGGAGCCGTGGGGTTTTCCCTGCGCGAGTCGAAAATTGTATCAAAGGTTTTTCTCCTTTATTTTTAAAAAATGATTATAAAAGCGTTGTTACTCAACCATTTGAGAATAAGCATGGAAATCATGGGAGAAGTTTCACACTGAACTCTAATTTGAGGTTTGGGCAAACATTTAGGTATTCATTTAATTTCAGACAAATAAACTACAGAATTCTAGCAATTTTTTATAGGTCTAATTTGCAATAAGGAATACCAGTGATATTTCTACCAGTATTTCAGTAGAAATTTGAAATGCGTATTTACAGCACTTAGCCACTTCCCTTTAAAAGTAATATCTTTTCAGCCTTCAAGGGAAGTGGCCAGATGTGTAATTAAGATACCGAAACTCAGCTGTGCTGTTAATAAGATCCGCGCGTGTATTCACCAGAATATTAGCTTAACTAGAATATCTCATTTCCTCAACAATGAGAAAAAACTCTTGTAAGTTCAGAACACGAGCTAAGCGGTTTGAAAAATTTGTAAAGACCATTCTATTTATATGTTCTTGCTAACCTACACTATGATGAGAAATCAAACCATGTCTAAACTTATCTCCTTTTTTTTTTTTCTATTTCCCTTCAGCTCTACTCTCTGTTCCCTGGAAATATATATATGTTGAACTGAAAAGTTAGTGATTGTTGAAGTTTATGTGGGTTTTTTGTCATTGTTGTTTCTTGAAGGATAGAAAAAGATTAGCTATTTTTGAGATATATATATGTATACTTGCACGCATATATATAAAGGCTTTGTAGTATATTAGTAAATCAAAATGGATAAAATTTCAGTAATTCTAACTGGTTATTTTGCCACTCTTCCCACAGCTGAAAACAGTGTTTGTTTTTCTTTAAGAGGAAGCAATGAAGAGTTACAATGTACATTTTTAATCTCCACTAAAATGCTAATTACATACTTTATGGGAAAAGATGCACACTCTCATGATATTCAGTAAATTACTAGCGTCTGGAGCTCAGTTGTGTTTGGTTAAATTAATAAAACCATGTTTGCAAAAATCTCTATGCTTATTTTCAAGGAGTCAAAAGGTGAATACACCTTTATATTTTGTTAAGAAAGGCAATTAAACTCCTACGGGCAAGAAAAGTAACATAAAGATAATGGTTAATAGTGAATCCAAATTGTTCGCCCGGAAAGTAACTAAGAGAACGCATGCAAAGGGTACGACGCGCTACTCAGTAGCAGCGGTTCTTGTGCGCTCAGCGAGTTGCCTGCGGTGGCCCAGCCGCGAAGCCCTCCAGGTGTCGGTGTCCTCCTCAGCAGAACGAGGACGACAATAGCACCTACTCCAGGGGCTGCTGCCAGGATCAAAGAAACGCTGAGAACAGTGCCTAGTCAGCCGCGGAAATCCTAGCCAAAGAGTAGTTTTTATTTTTAACTGTCAGTGCCCAACATCAGTCATCTTGCCTGGGTTATTACTGGTAGGATTTATATATACATATATTTATTCTGCTAATTAGATTGCCAAAATCTTGGCTGGTAAAGATAGGGTCTCCCTCTCTCTCTCTCTCCTTTTGTAGTTCCCTCCGTGTCTAGCTTTGCATAATAAGCATGCGACTCACACTCTGTTAGTGCTGCTGTTTCCGTTTGTGTATGAGTGAATTAATGTGTAAATCCGAGAACTATGAGTTATGGTTAAATTGAACGCTAAGAGAAAGAAAGAGCGAAAACAAAGAATTCCTACTCAGTTTATCCAGAGATGAATAAAAGAAGAACGCTGGATATTTCTTATCTTTTACTAACTTCTGTAACTGAAATGACTCATCAGCCACAGACGTGCTCTCACACACAAAGTGCTTCTGAAAAGAGGAATATTGGCGCTCCTGACGGCCGGCCCCGTTCTATGGACAATAGGTGGGATTAAAACAAAAACAGAACCTTAGCCCTGGGGTTCGAAGCCATTTGAAGGACGACGACGCCACCTGTTGGAGAGAAGAGGCAAGTCGGTAGAGCTTTGTTCACTGGGCAGTGTTCGCCCCTGCCTCCTGCAGGCAGGCCCCGGCAGCAGCGTGCAACAGGAAAAAACCCGGAAAGCAATGAAAGGCTGTCTCGGCTCACAGCTCTCGGACGAGTCTCTATTTTAAAACCCGACCCCTTTTCCTCCCAAGGGTTACATCCCGAGCCTCACGCTTGGTGCTACTGCTCCTTCACACCTTGTGTATTCACACTTCTTTCATGGGGCTGCTGAGCTCCAACACCCGCCACTTAACTTAGGGGAGGCATCACTTTCAATAGCTCAGGTCACTGTTTAACCAGACAACAAACATGCGTCTGTCTGTTGGGCTTTGGCCACAATCTCTGAGAAGTCAAGAAAAATCCGAGTTCGATACTTAGATTATGAGGGAGCATGTGGATCGTGGTCCCCAGCCTGGAAAATCAGAAGTTTCTTCATTTGGGACGTTGTTAGCGGGCTTATGATGAAGTTAACTTTTGGCTGGGCTTTAGGTGACAGGGAAAATCTGGAATTACTTGCTGTCATTGCTGCATTTCTTTTTTGAAAACCCGAGTGGGCATGGCAGGTGGGAAATAACAGTCATAGTATCAAAGAATAGAAGGGGTCTAAAAAAAACCGGCACTCTGTTTTTTATCTGCGGGTGAGATTTTGTCACCGGCACTCTTTGAATCACTTTCCTGGCTACAATGACCAACCTAGAAGGGTGAAGAAAAAGATAGGCATGCATTTAGAACAGCAGATACCAGTTGTTTGTATGCACGCGAATGACTAACATAAGGCAACATGCAATGTCGTCTGAGTGGCGTGAGTGATCGGGGAGTTTATAGGCCACATACATTCCAATTAAGATAAGCAGGAAAGACCTACATGAGGACGCTCAGATGGGAAAGGTGAGAACGCAGGGGAAATCTGGGGTCCAATCAGAAGGAGAGGACCGGTTCGGGGAGCCGTTAGGACTATCCAGTTGTTCCCCTTCTTATTCTTCTAGGTACGAGGTGCAGTTGCCTTGTCCTGCCTCACGGAAGTCAGGCAGGGCTGTGTGACTTACACGGAAAAGTGAAAGATAACTCGGGGCTTTAAAAGCCAGGAGAGAATTCCCCATGGACTCTTTTCCTGCCCCAGCAGTTGCAGATCTAAACGTCGAGATGAAGCCTCTCTCAAGTCTGCTTCGGGATAGCCTGCTTAACCCCACTGAATATGTACCTTCGTGGTATTAAATCATCAAGATTTGAGATTGGTTTGTTTCTGAAAAATAGCCTCGTCCCTGCTGACTAATGCACAGGGTTTCCATGGAATACCTAAAATATTTAGCTAATAAAGGTAAAAAGAAGCAGCAAAGAACCTCAAATTTGAAAGCATTAGTTTTGTGGGAACTAGAAGACAAGAATTTGTTTAAGCTACTGAGAAATGTTTCATGTGTAATACACAAAGTAAGTAAATATAAGTTATATGTTATATAACCTACAGTGCAAACAGATTATAGATATATGAGTAGATCTACATAAATGAATAGATAATTTATAAATACATACCTAAACCATAGACACTGGTTTAGATATATGTTTCCAAATTGGAATCATCCTCCCACCAAATGACATGCTGTCTCTCTGTTTCCCCGATTTCAAAACAACAGTAACACCAACTCAGTGGTACTTTCTCTATGACCTATCTCCCTCCTCAGTTACAAACATTCTTCTTCATTCCCCGGACTGGAAATTATGGCATCAACTGACTCTCTGCTTCTACCTTTGCTGATAGAGTCTCTTTACACAGCATGTCTGGCAATATTTAAATATTCTAGGATTAGCTGTTTTTCATAAGGGAGGAACTGAAGCCCAGAGAGACGTCGTGACTTGTGCAAGTTCGCAGACCTGGGTTTGGGCAGAGCTGGAACTTAAGCCCCAGCCTCTTCACCTCCAGCACTTCTGTTTCCTCTACAGGCAACTCCTTCCTCTGAGAAGCCCTCTGAGCTAAAGCACCTCCCTGACTTGGAGTGTCCTCATATTTGCTCTCTTGATTATAAAGTACCTTAGGGCTTTAAGAGAAAATCAAGGCCCTGTCTTCTCATTGTTCTTCTTCTTCCCTGGGGGGCGGGGAGGTTGGGATTGAGATTGAATACTTTCATTTCTTGCCCTGCCCCAAAGCGCGCAGACTGCTGCCGTGGGTCCGGTCGCAGTGAAGGGCTGGGCTTTTGTTGGTGACAGCACCCGGAGCAGAGATTTCATGTTCTCCTTTTGGTAATTTTACTAATTTACTTAAATACTTTTTTGTTGTTTAAAACACTAACAACGTAAAAGTGCATAGAATAAAATAAACATTCCAACACCCTTCCTTCCCCAGAGAAAAACCAGTTAGCAGTTTTGAATATGATAGTCTTCCAGATTTTTCTATGTGTTTACATAATAAGTCGTGTTCTAGGAACAGCATGTGAAAACCCTGTAAATTTGTGAAAGAAAAAAATACATATAGAAAAAAACAAGGGAAGATATGCTATTATGCTAACGGTGGTTCTATCTGAACAGTAGGATTAAGAGTGATGAATGACTTTTGTACTGATACAGTGGTTCTAAAAACAAGACTTAGGCAGCAAGCTAAGTTCACATGGAACATTAAGGGGAGTCGAAGAGCTTAAGAAAGTCATTTCTAATAGGGCAGAGAGATAAACAGGAGAGAAAGCAAATTGAGAGGTTTGAACAGGTTGGGAAGCTAAGTAGAAGATCATGCTGTGTGGGTGGTACGCCCCTGGATGTCCTATGGTCTGGTCACCTCCTTCGCTGTCTCAGATGGTGTTTTGTACATTTCTCAAGTTCTGTGTGGGTATGCACATGCACACATGTCTGCATTTTGCAAATATCCAACTAAACTCTAAACTTCACTGGAGGGCAGAACCTTGTCTCCACGTGTACCCGGCTCTAGGTAAACACTGAATGTCTGCCGTGTTGACTTCTGCTTTTGTTTATTCTCTTTGTCAAAAATCGTTTGAGGGGAAGACTGCTCAAGCTGTAGAGAAGTTCCTTCCCACCCCTGGCATCATATGGGCTCATGAGCTCCCTTCAGCCATGTTTCTTGTTGGCTCGGCATCTGGCAGTAAGCAGACAGAGAATGCCAAGCCCATACCAGACCACAATCATCGAGGACCAAGGACGGGCTTCCCAGCTGGCACCAAGAGTGGAATGTGCTCCCTTTGTAGAGGTCGTGGCCCTGGAAACAAGGTTCCAATTTTCGCGAGCCAAACAGCTGACTCTAGCACCTTCCCACCACCCAGAATGTCCTGATTTCTATATTCAAGCCATCTGGGCCACCACCGTGGAGGGTACATTGTGACCACCATCAGTAAACTCAGAAATCAGTGAATTCCAGGATCAAAGGGACCTTAAAGGATATCTTGAGCCAACACCCATCTTCTCTGTATTTAAGTTATTGATGACTGTTAGTCATTTATGTGATGCATTTATTGTGGGGAAGTTTTCACGCATATGAGGAATTAATATCTCCCTTCCTGACACTTCAATCCACTGTTTGCTTACTCACTGCGATTTGAAAATGGACCTCCCTGTTTCTATGTCAGGCTCTGTGCTACGTGTTGAGGCTGCAAAGATGGGTGAGGCACAGCTCCTGCTTTCAACAGCCTCCCGGTTGGGCTGGAAGATAGTTACATAAATATGTAATTAATAAACTGTATGTGTGTGAAATGATACATACTTATATAAAAGCAGGATAGAAAAGCAACAACCCCAATCTGGGCTGGCTCGGCAAAGGAAGGGAAGATTCCGGGACTGTGTGACAAGTTACCTCCCACTCTAGCCTGTTAACCATGGAACTATTTGGTCAGCTACTGATCGACCCAACTGTATGATTGAGACCGAACTTCTACTTCTTTCCCATGAACAGAATAACCTTTGGTGGGGACATGGTAACTGAATCCTATCATTCCTTCCCCATTCCACTCCCACCCTGTGTGGAAGCAATGATGTTTGAAGACCCTAACTGCAGTCATAAAACACTTCCCTTGCCAGAATCCGTAACCTAAGGCTATCAGTGCCTAGCATTCCATCAGTGACAATTACTATTTAAGGAGTGGAAACATTGTGAAGAGAAAAATTATGTTCAGTGCTTGGGAATGGCATGCTGTCTTTTATTTTTTTTCTCTCCAGAAATGAATGAGGAAACATGCCACGTATTTTCTACTAGTGGACAACTTACATCCATGATGAAGCCAAGAATGTTATCAGAATATAGAGACAGAAAGAATCTGTATCCTCGACTGCTTTACTGAACTGCTGGACCAACTAATTCTGTCACACTTCCAAGCATGTAAGCCAACATAATCAATGTACTTACTCTTGAAGCCCGTTTGATTTGGGTTTTTGATTACTTGCATCTAAAAGCATCTTAAGTGTTTAACTTGCCTAAAGCTTTATTAAAATGAAAAGATATGATGTCTATGGTTTCTTTTCTGAACAACCAGTCTAATCATATTAAGAAGGGATAGACAGTTTCTTTGGTATTCCTTATTTGGGGAAATTAATTATGGTTCCTTGTGTCCAAAGTCTCATTTTCCTGGAGAAATGTTCTTGATTCCCTCGGAGTATGGCTAACAGTTGGAAGCAATTCAGATCCCCAAGTATTGATTACACACTATTCTTTGCCCTGCCTATGCTGGAGCACCAAGGTATAAGCAAACTGGCTCTGAATAAGATACGGCTCCTTTCTTCAAGGAGCTTAAAATCCTTTGGAAATTAAATGTAATATAAGGAGTCTGCGCGTCGGTGTCATACACTCAGTTTCAAATCGCGCCCTGCCTATTACATGTCTGGCACGATACATAGGCTGTCTCATTTAATCTTCACGTCGACCGTTAAGGTCATTATTTATGAATGAGGAAATTAAGTTCAAAGAGGTAACTAACTTCCCTAAAGGGGCTTGTCAGACACGATGGCGCTGGGAAACGGCTCTAGGACTGAGTCCAAAGCCAGAGGTATAAACCAGTGTCTAGGTGGGAGCTGAATGTACCATTCATCGGCAAGCCCCCCAGACAGCCGATTTACGTCCATTGTAGTTCTCTGTCTTGGAGATAGGCTCTGAAGTTAAAGGTGGTGCTCAGCTGGTTTTTTGTGTTTTGTTTTGTTTTTTGTTTTTGGAGGAAAAGAAACCCCTCTTAAATCAGGCAGAAGCTTCATCTGATGGCAATTAGCTCAGAAGGCAAGGACATTGAACACACCTTCTGGGTATCTATCCATTCGATGAAGATTTATTATACCTAATATATGACAGGCATTGGGCTGAACAGAGTGAAGAATACAAAGATTCGTGAGGTTCGGTGTGGCTCTGAAAGAGCTGTGGCCTTTCAGTGACAACAGCTGCTGTGTATCACATGTCTATGGACTGCAAGGCATTTTTCAGAAATCACCGGTAATCCTTAAGTGGCACTATGTGCAAGCATTTGTGTCCCCTTCTATGAATAGGGAATCACAGGCTTGGAAAAGCTACACTCACATCATACGAACAAAGCCAAGGCTGGAGAGACAGTCTCAGCCCAAAACTTGTGTTCTGGTCGTGGTACCCCTCGGCCACCTGAGCCCTAAGCTTGACAGAGAGGAGCAAGGTCAGTAGGCATTCCTGTATTCTCTGCTTCAGCCACGTAACTACCGCTCGCCCCAGCACCAAGTGCCTGCCGTAGTGCTACGTTTATTTAAGCACTCAGCGAATTTGCATAACGTAGCTTCAGCTCTGTGACGGAGTGCTAACCATGCTTACCAAGTGACTGGGCTTGACGAATCCGAGGCCTGAGCATTAGGCTTGGAGTTCTGTTGGCCATGATAGGCAGGCGCCTTTGCCTCTCGTGAAGAACCAGTTACATGATGTAGATTCGGCGCATACATTTTCAACACTTGCTATGTAAGCTAGGCACTTCCACATGTTATTTTATGACTTTCATTTTGCAAATAATGAATTCTGAAACTGCAGTCAATTGCCCAGGGTCACTCACATTATAAGTGTAGGTTCAAGATTCAAATTCCAGTTCTCTCTGTCCGGCACAGTTTTAAGTGTGGATCCAAATTTTCAGTGTATTTTCAAGGGCATGTCCAAGGCATGTAGTATATTTTCTGCTACACCAGATGTGAATGCTGTTGGGTTTTGTGTGGTGAGAGCTACTTTTATTTAAAACATTTACTCTCTCTCTTCCTCTCATTCCACTTCTATGATGGCTTTTGGAATATTTTACATCCATGCAACCTCTGCTTTTTTCCTTGGTATCTCATAATTACTGGTCCTGGCTCCAAGCTCTCTCTCAGACTGTTCCCAGGGGCCATCCCTCACCAGGCTACCGCCTGTCTCTCAGTTCAGTTTTCATGAGAAACGTCTCCTTTGTGGCATTTACCAAAGGGAAAAAACTCCCAAGCTTCTCTAAATAGCATAAAGTAATGCTTTTCTCATAGTCTTAAAAAGGGTTTTTTTCTTTTCCTTTTCTTTTTTTTAAACTTGTATGACTTGTCTCATTAGTAGGACCTAGACAGTTTGCCACATGAAAACTATTCGAGTAGACTTTCTTCAAGGCTTTGGTATGACTAAGACTGATTTACTCTCTTTAGCCCCGGGTGATCTCTTGGGAATATGTTATTATTTTCGGAAAGAGGAAAATATCAAGCTAAACATGCAAGATTTATTTTTTAAATCACTGTTTCTGATAAAACTCAGTAGAGGTAAGGACCTTGTTTGGGTAAGACTACGATAGTTATGCCTGTCACTTTATGAAGTGCCCAGCGACAAATTAGATTTTTCTATATTCCTGGCATAAACCCGTCCTGCTTGCAGGCTTCAGCATGGTGACCCTTGAACTGGAAAAAGAGATAGCGTCAACAGGAAAGAAGTAGGAATCACTCATTGCCACAAACAGAAGTTCTTACGGTGTTTTGGGGTTCTGTCAAGGGAAAGTTAGAAGAAAGGGAGACTAAGATTTCTCCCACTGGGGAGAAGACAAGTGGAAAAGATATCCTAGTCTTTTGAGAGAATATTCTAAATCAATGCTTTCAACTAACACCTCTGTGCAAAATAGCGAAAA
The DNA here is from genome assembly GCA_004026545.1 of Mormoops blainvillei. Taxonomy (NCBI): domain Eukaryota; kingdom Metazoa; phylum Chordata; class Mammalia; order Chiroptera; family Mormoopidae; genus Mormoops; species Mormoops blainvillei. The sequence goes on from PVJD01007840.1 coordinate 23,646, forward strand.
GCAATGGGTGAGGTGGTTGAAAGACCAGAGTTCAGCCACCACGTCAATACCACATCAATACCATGTCAATACCACCTCAGCTACTTAACTGCAAGAGGCTGAGTATCTCTGGGATTAATAACTGTTACTACCTCACAGATTGTGGGATTTAAATGAGATAATGCAACTAAAGCACTCAGCACAGTGCCTGTTGATCTTACATCCGGGAAATATTCTAGCTGCTGTTATTATTTATCATCATCATCATCATCATCATCATTATTATTACTTTATTTTCTAGATGTAAATATTCAGTGAAGTCCAAGCATTGTGACAGGAAATTTCCACTTGGGTATCTAGGCATCACCTCAAGTTTTAATCCTATACAATGGAAGTGGATTTCTCTGAGATCAAGATGAGAGGCCTGCTAGGACAAATAACATTGACCTAGAAATAGACTTAAACTGTTCACTGACACCAATCAATTATGCATTTTCAACGCATGTGTGCTGAGAAAATTGGTCTTCAGTCCCAACAGGTGCAGGGGCTAGATTTCCAAAATGCGGAGACATTCCATCACTGGAAGTGCTAGCATTCACAATCTCAGCATCGATCTTCAAAAAGCATGGAGCGCCAACCCAGTATTTTGAGAGGGAGAGAGTCTGGTGCAAAGGCATGTGGGAGCTATTAGGTGATGCTGGGAGTGGTTTGGAGAAGATAACCCTTGCAAATTGAACGCTTGACTAATTACCCAGATTCTGAAGCACAGGCCTTGCACCCAGGAACTCTGATTTTTAGCCTTTGAGTAGAATTTATTAGTCCTGTATTTACCTAGCACTGAGTTAAGCTAAAGGATGATTGGAATTACTCTTTGCAATCACGGATCTTATGTGATATTTTTAGAATCTGAAACGCATAGATAATCCTAAAATAATCTATAACCCCAGACCGTTTTTAGCTTAGTTATCAGGCTTTGCAGGTCCTTGCACCAGGATTAATAGCCACCCGACCCTCCACACTGCGTGAACTTGCTCTTAATTTCGAAAAGCAGAGTTTCTGGTCAAGCAGCAGGAAGTGAACTTCGCCGAGTCAACAAAGCCCACCAACCACGGGCCAGGCCAGCCTGCAAGCTGTCTCCGCAGGGGTTTCCGGGAACTCGGGGAAGAGCCGGGGGCAGGCTGTCTCCAGTTCCACGCTCTTCCTCCTCTAGACATTACCACGTCTGTTGCAATGTATTAATTAGCTTTGACACAATATTTCTGAAGAACAAATGACTCCCAAACGCAGAGGCTTCAAGGCACAATCACTGATGTATGGGGGCCTGTGGGTTGGCCGAGCTGGGACTGAGGCTGGGCTCAGCTGGCTGGGCCGGCTTCAGGGTGGCTGGACTTCTCACCGCAAATCTGGGGGCCCACGGGGCAGTTCCGCATCCCCTTCCCGCCTGCATCGCCCTGGGATGGAGGCTGGAAGAGACGCACTTCCATCATGGTGGAGGCAAAGGGAGAATAGGAAGCTTGTGAGGCCTCTTAAAAGCTAGAGGCATGGCGCTGGCCCCCATCACGGCCACCCACACGGCCAAAGCGAGTCACAGAGCAGAGCCCCAAGTCTTAGGCGCAGGAAAAGCCACATGCACTCCACCCACCATGAGGCTGGACCAGGGGATGGGTGGAGGTGCCGGTGAAGAATTCAGGACCAGTCTACCTACCTGATCTCCCCAGTCCGAAAAAAAAAAAAAATCCTTTCCCCTGAAGAATGTGAGGTTTCTCTATTAAAAGGGTTTTTCGTCCTTCACTTTTCATACCACCATTCAAGGTTCCAAATACCTATACTTCTCCCTCAGCCAGAGTCCAGAATTATTTCTTCTCTCCATTTCATGCCTTAAATTGGAAACTTTCTCCCTTCCCCTTTGCCTCCGCTCCTGCCCCTGATTACTTTTAGTAATTTTTTAAGCTTCTTTGGAAACAGATCTATATGGTGTTGGTTTTTTGGTTTGTTGTTTTTTTTTAACAAATGGCATTAACATCGGTGGTACTAAGTTCACTCCCCACAAGTAAACAAGGATCTATCTACCAGACACACCACACGCGAGTCTGAACACCTACATGGAGGATCTGAATACTGAGTACAACCTTAAAGGAAATTATTATGCTTTTTAAGGGCTTAATTACTCCAAAAGCTTTTAAAAAGAGTCCAAAAGTTCAACTACAATACTCCACTCACAACCCATAGGAGGAAGAAACAGACATTGGACTGGTTAGTATTTTGCTTTTTACTGGTACCGGACCCCCGTCCAGCCTTCTCAAGAACGCGGACCATTAGTGTAAAGGCGGGTAAGTGGGCATAAGCACAGCTCACACCTAACAAACACATCGCCCCTGGGCAGAGCCCAAAGCAATGGGACTTGGGTGAGTCAGAAGTAAGTGGCATGGCTCAGGCGTGTTCTCTGTGTCTCTCTCTGTGTGTGCACAGATGCACGTGTACAAATAATCGAATTAAATGTATACTGTACTTACTCATCCTTATTAAAGCTCATGAGTGACCAATAAATTGTATTATATCAGCCTGGTGGCTGTTATCATTATTAAGAATCATTAGTCCATCAAAAAAGATATTTGCTTGCGTTGCTAAGGTGATATACTGTGCAGTTGCTTTACTCTTCTGTTTCTAAAGCCAAGTTTAAGGTAACAGGGGAGAAGCCACTTCTTGGGCCAAGAACTGCCATTCAGGGTCTTGATGCCACCATAGCTTTTACCATCCTATATTGTAACTGTTATTGTCTCTACCGACCATTGGATTATAAGCTCCAGGGCGCAAGCAAGCAGTTGTCTTTGTTCAACGGTTTGTCTCTTGGTGCCGTGTCAGCCCTGTGTTAGCTGCTCGGTAAGTCAGAATTTATTGAGAGAAGTAAACACCATTCCAATAAGTTATGTAAGACAACACAAATGAAGAATTCTGGAACTTGTCGATGTTATACAGCTATCTTTAATTGTTATAATCTCCATTAAAACGATCTACAGAGAAAAAGTATAATGAGCTGACTGACCACCAGTTACAAATGTGCCAGCCCAGGCAATCTGCCAACTGAGCACATTATCTATTTTGGTGGGTTTACATTTAGATCTCCATGTGAACGTACACGTTGTGGGCCACAGGGCATATAAGCATACTTCATGGTGGGGGCAGGTGGGGCTGTACTCACTGCCTACACACATACACACACACACACACACATACAACCACATTAGTGAAAGACAACCTTGGACTTCACATTGAAATGGTTTCACTGTGAAAGCTCCTCAAGGTTGTGAAATCTAACTGAAATTCAAGTACAAAATAAAAATTACCAGAGGAAAAATACTTTTTTTCTCTGCATTAAAAAAAAGAAGAGAAACGATCCCCCCACCCCCCGCCAACGATATAGGACCATAATGATTCAATTTCTCTTGCACCAATCAGCATCGGCCTGTGAGATCCAGACCTGGCACATGGAAATTTCAGCCTTAAGTCAAATATTATTTCAAAGTTAATGACAAAATCTATTTTTGCAGTGGTCTTGTTTAAAATATTTCCCCTTAATACTCTTGAAATGCTGTAATTGAAAGCAGTTATTTGAGATGCCAGTGCATACTTCTTTAATTATGTCCTGGCCCATCTGTTTCCAATGAAGGGGCAGTATCTGTTTGCAGTTACCAATCTTATGAAAAACAGGCTTGTCCCGAAATAGATTGGAACTAAAACCAGAAAGCATTTCTTTCAGAGGCATCCTTTCAAGCCAATTAACTTTAATCATTATAGAAATGTTTATTTCCCATCTTAGTCTCTCTTCACATGTAAATTCCTTCAGGGGAAAAGATCTCTTTTTGTGACTGTTTGAATAGTTCCAATTTGGATTAATCAGAACCTGCTGGCCTGTTTATGTTCCAATTGTGAATGCTGGCAGCTTCCTCAATGCGGGAGGCACCCGGCCCGAGGAGAGCAGGCCTAGAGAGGCAGCACACACACACCTACCGGTCAGGGCGCGTTGGCTTAACCTCCCATGCCCCACGCTTGCTCCCGTGCCGTCTTCTAGGGTGGGGACTGATGAAGCCATCTGATGGAGGAGGACTGGGAATCCCAAGCCACGTCGCTAAGAAACCCGTCTCCTCTAAGGAGCCAGACATTCTCTTGGACCACACGCTCCCATGTCACTCTCATTAAAGCTGTAAAAAGGCCTGGTGATCTTGCAAAAGGCAGCATCTGGGGTGGCGGCTTACAGTGACATCACACTACCTAAGGAAGAGTTATTTCTACATTTCCTCTGTTCGTCGGGGAAATGTTCTATCCATGGGTTTAAAAAAAAATGGTTTATGGCAAATTTTTGGCTATTGTTAAGAAAATTTCCTCAAGGGCAGAGATTTTTGGCCAATTTGTACACTGACACACCTCAAAGACTTAGAACAGTACCTGGAACAGACAGACCCGCACTGAACATTAGCCGAATTTATTCATTCTTCTAGGCTATGGGGATACGGTAACATAAGACAAACAACATCTCTGCTTTTATGGTATCAACAGAAATTTGAGATGAAAACAAAATGGCCAAGCAACAAGACAGATCAACTATAAGCATCATGAGGATAGGAAAAGAAGTTTACTATAGGTTCCATGGTCTAAGGGTTAGCACTCTGGACTCTGAAAAGCAAGTTTATCTCTGTGCCTAGATAGTATCTGATGCAAAGTGTCTGGGTCAGAGTTGGTGTTTAATGAATACTTGATTAATTCAGCTCGGCAAGCACACGTGTCTTGGCCACCACCTAAAAACGCTACCACTGACTGAGCCTTTAATAAGTTCCATTCACTGTGATGAAAGTTTCACACACATGAGCGCCTCTAATTCTCCAAACAAACAAACAAATACCCTGTGAAGTAGATTTTAAATATCTCCAATGTTTAGATACAGAGCTGGAGCTTATGTACGGAAAATAACTTGCTGGGGATAATCAGTTAGCAAGCGCCAATATGGGATAAGGAATTCAGGTCTGTCTGCGTTGAAAGTCGGTATTCATTCACACATGCTCTCTGCTGTCTCTTCTGCAGCGGGCTTGCTTCTAACACACCGCGGCTCGGGGATTTCATAGTCACGTACTTAAAAATCTGAAACCATGTTACCATCATCTGGGAAACAACAGTTCCATTCCCGTTTCTCCCTTGCAGTTCCTGGGTGTCACAATGATGGGGCCTCCTATTACCAACGCCATCCTTCAACTCTGGCTTCCTGACGCTAGCGCACCTGTAGCTTTTGGATCTCATGGGCTCCGTCCAAGAAGCAGACAATCTCCTACTTCCCGAGAATCATGAGGGTGAGTGATATACTCTTTCCCTTTGTAGTTGAAATTGTTCTCCTGTCTGGTTGGATGGACTTGGCAGGCTTGAATTAAAGAAAAACACCCATCTATTCCATGTTCTCTTCCTCTGATGATTTAAATAGAAAGGTAACAAAATCCCTTGCTTAAACCTTCGTTGTTGAGTCCAAGCCCAAACTTTCCAGAAATTAGACAGGAATTCCCATGGGAATGTTGAGGGAGAGGCAGTACAGAGTGAAGCAGTGATGAAAAATGAGGAAGGAAGTGATGGAAAGTTGGGAAAGAGGACCGCGACGCACTGATTGCGCAGTGGCCGAGCATCTTAACACACTCACACTGACAAGTGGTTTCTGAACTTATGTGGTCCAGGAGGAAGCTGGTCTCCATGAACTTGCGCCTGGCACTCAGGGGCTGTGACTCACACGCTGGGTCTGGAGCAAGCTAATGAGTTACGAACAAACTACAGGCACTAATTCCGCATCGGAGTGTCTATGATCTATTTGTCAACTGTTCGTTTATCACTTCATAATATCAATGGCCACTCCTCAGCCTTCGGGCGCAGTGCACTAAGTACTACCCTAGCCACAAGAGAGACGGATCTCTACCCAGAGAACATGCCATTCGAATTCATTAAACGCACACGTACACAAATATGGGATAAAGGCAAGAACTCCCTCAAAGAAAATAGGAATGTCAGGGTGCGGAAAAGTGTGTGAAAGTGAAAGGCATAAAATAACAACAGAAACAGTAATACCATTGATTTAGTTTCTACAACGTGACAGGTACAGTGCTAGGAGCTCCACAGGGACTGTATAAGGACCCTTTGCAATCAATTTTCTCATCCTTATTTAACAGATGAGAAATTTAAGGCTTGGAGAGACGAACATTTTTAGGTGCTGGAGCTAGTAAACAAAACAAGCAAATTCAAACCCAGTTCTTTCTGACTCCAAAATCTCTGCTCTTACTATACTAATGCAGTGTATCTTAAGGATATTGGTAGAAAATGTAGTGCAGAGAACTCTGTTGTTTGGAGGAAGCATTAAAAAAATAGGTTAGAAACTTAATATAGGACCCTGGAAATATCCCTGAGCTAGAAATTAGATTTAAATTCCGTTTTCTGCTATTTCACTGATGACTTTATACCTTGGGTAAGTCACTGTGCCTCTCTGGGTTTAAGTTACATTATCTCTTAAATTAAGGAGATAAATTGAATGCTGTTACGGACTTCAGCGGGATGCTTCAGCGCCCAAATCCCACCCTACCCCTCCCACAGGGCTCTCTGTTGAAGGAGAGACTAGAGCAAGGCTAAGTGGCCAAATGGGAAGCCATGTGCTAGCCTTTCGGGTGCAGGGCTCCTAGACTAAGTCAGCCAGAGCACTGGGCTCTGAGCCCCAGGGCCTTCCTGCCCTGTTCCCCCGCAGCGCAGTGGCATCTGCACAGCATATTCCCCATTCGCTTCCAGAACTAGCCTCATGGGCAGGAACAGTCAACCTGCCTCAGCCACTCAAGTGCAAGGAAACATAGGGTCAAAAATGGGGGTAAACTTTCCCTTCTAAATGCACCAAGGCATATGCAGCAGGTGGAGAAGGAGAAGAAAAGAGTAATTTCTCTCCTCTGCAAGTGACTTCTAAGGTCATCCCTGGTATTAAGAGTCTGTGATTGACGAAGCCACTGCCCATAAACAACCAGGGCTAAGATTTAATGACTGTCATTCAAACGCAGATGTATAGTAAAATTGCAGGTCCCTAGAAAGAAATGACTATGAGGTTAAAAGCAGACTTTTACTCAGAACAACAGGTATCAGAAAACAATGGCATGACATGTTCACAGTGCTAAGGGAAAATCACTGTCAACCTAGAATTTTTTACTCAGCTAAACTACTGTTTAAGAGGAAAGGAAGAAACACAGTTTACAATGCACAGCCTCTCCTGAAAAAACCGTCAGAGGGCAATGTGCTTCCTGGCACTCTCACGTGAGAAGCAGGCACGCTCCTGAGGTCGCGTGGTGGCTCTCCTCTCTGCTCTGCTTTTGCTCTGCCTCTACCCACAGGGTAGAGTCTGCGGGACTGAAGGAATGTACCCACCCAGCATCTGCCACTCCTTCCAAACCCTGATTTGGACCCCCAGGACCCCCAGAATTCCCCACCAAAACACCCCAGAGCCTATTACGGATCCTTTGCAGATCTCTGTCCCCAAGCAGCTGTCCCAAGAGTGAGAGCTGCCACCAGAGATCATATCCCTAGACCCAAGGGGTGGCCAGGAGGTAGCTGTTTGCAAGGACAGTGAATGGAGCATGGATGGGTGGGTGAGAACTATAAGCATGTCTCTAAGGCCTTTAAATGTGTGGGATGAAGCCAGAGTGAAGCAGGATGGTGCAGGCTGAAGAGCACAGAGCAGGGGCCCACTTATCCCAAGCCATGAGGTTCCAGCTTGGAAGCCCAAGAAGTACATGAAGTCTAAATTTGAACCTGTCTCCCCAGCTTGTTCAAAAGATGTATGTGTCACGAAAAAGGACAGAACATCGTTTATTTAATAATGTGTAGGCTTCACTTACAACTGGTAAACATTTAGGCACAAGTGTGTAGGCCTTTTTTGTTCTTTCTCTATGCCCTGTAAACATTAGGGGAAGCCAAGAAGAAAAGGGAGCCTGTCGGGGAGGAAGGAGAGTATCAGAAACAACACAGGTATGGGAATTAACAAGCCCTGCCAATAAATTAATAAATCAGTGACCATAAGAAAACTAAAACTACAATGAGATATCATCTCACACCTGTTAGAATGGCCATCATTAATAAATCAACAAACAAGTGCTAGCAAGGATGTGGACAAAGGGGAACCCTTTTGCACTGCTGGTGGGAATGCAGACTGGTGTAGCCACGGAGGAAAGCAATACGGAGAGACCTCAAAAAAATTAAAAATGGATCTGCCTTTCAACCCAGCTATATTACTCCTGGGAATATATCCAAAGGAACCCAAAACACTAATTTGAAGGAACATAAGCACCCCTGTGTTCACTGCAAGCATTATTTACAATCCCCAAGAGATGGAAGCAGCCCAAGTGTCCTTCAGTAGACGAGTGGATAAGACAACTTTGGGACATTTACACAATGGAATTCTACTCGGTCATAAAAAAGAAGAAAAGTTTATCCTTTGCAACAGCATGGATGGACCCGGAGAAAATTATGCTAAGTGAAATAAGCCAGTCAGAGAAAGACAAATACCATATGATTTCACTCATATGTGGAATCTAATGAATACGCTGAACTACCAAGGAAAACAGAGACAGACTCATAGATGGAGAGCAGATGACAGTTGGGCGGGAGTGGTTTAGAGGGTGGAGGGATTGAGAAAAACGGAAAAAGGAGCCCTGTCTGGTGTGTCTCAGTGGACTGAGCGCCAGCCTGCGAACCAAAGGGTTGCTGGTTCAATTCCCAGTCAGGGCACATGCTTGGGTTGTGGGCCAGGTCCCCAGTGGGGGTCTTGTGAGAGGCAACCACACATTGATGTTTCTCTCTCTCTCTTTCTCCCTCCCTCTCTGTCTAAAAATAAATAAATAAAACCTTTAAAAAACAAAAAAAGGAAAAAGGACTCATGAACATGGATGACAGTGTGCTGACTGCTGGGAGCAGGGTGGTTAAAAGGGGACAAAATGGTAATGGAAAAAAGTACAATAAAGATTAAATTTTTTTAAAAGACAGGAGGAATAAATCCATGTTTAATCCATATTTTAAAAATTAAAATAAATGTGAATGCAATTAAAGCACCTATTAAAAAGCAGAAATTAGCAGTTTGGATAACAAAGAATAAAACCCAGCTACAAGCTACATGCTACTTACAAGACACCCAAATGAAATAAAATCACACAGGCTGAAAATTGAATTATGATAAAAAGATATGGCACGTAAATGTTAACCAAAAGGAAGCTTATTTCATCACGTTAGTGCCAGATAACAGGTTTTAGAGCAAGAGAATTAATGCAAATAAAATGTGATATAACAAAACCATAAAAGGAGAAATGAACAAAGAAGAAATGATAATCACAAATGTATATGCATCTAAAAAGCATGATTTTAATATATAAAGAAAACCCCTAACTGAAACTCCCTTATCAAAACAGACCAAAAAGAAGCAAGGATATAGGAGATTTGAACCAAACATTACCAAGCTGAATGTAATATCCATATTTATATTTATAGAGATGATCCTTTTCCCCCTAGTTAGAAAACGTACATTGTTTTCAAGAACATAAAACATATTCCATCACATAGTAGGACAAAATAAAATGAAAAGTCAGTAACATAAAGATAACTGAAGTATGCCCTGTATATAACATTTTTTAAAAGTTTGAAAAAACTCATGGCTTATAGGAGAAATAGAGAAGAAAACAGAAATACATTTACAACTAAATAAGGATGACAACGCTAAATTTTGTGATTTGTTGGAATATAGCTAACGGAACACCTTAATGAAGCAAGTACAAGAAAAACTAACCCTAAAATACAGCAGGAATTAATAAAATTTGAAAACAAGACAATAGAAAGTATCAGATAGAAGATAGATGAAATTAATTTTTAAAGAATGAGATGACACTCTTTATGCTATTTTAAACAACATATCCAACATTTAATTTTACTTTAAGAGGAAGAAAAACAGAAGTAAATTGCTGAATGTGAGATAAAAATGTTTTATGTATCAGAGTTATTACTTTTTATTTTTTTTACTTCTATTTTTTTATTGTTGTTCAAGTAGAGTTGTCTCCATTTTCCCGCCACCACTTTACCCCGCCCCACCCACCCTCAATCCTATGCCGCTTTGGTTTTGTCCACGGGTCCATAAAGGACATGGCCCTTGATCCCCCTCCCCCCACTGGGTTACTGTCAGTTTGTTCTTTATTTCAATGTCTCTGGTTATATTTTGCTTGCCTGTTTTGTTGATTATTACTTTTTTAAAAATTCCTCTAACTTTAAAAAATATATGAAGAAAATTATTGGCTCATTGTCACTTAAAAAAGCACATTTCCAATTTTAGCGTGCTTTTTTCCTCTCTGCCACCAACATTGAAGCCATTGCTACACTTCCTTAGTCTTCCCACCTTTCCATTATTGTTGTTATAATATTATTTTTACTTGACTTAGTTATAACACATATTGTGTTTTGCAACCACAATTGCTGCAATTGCTAAATTTTGTTCTATTGTTTAAATGGATTCAATACCCACCAGTGTTTGTTTTTGTTTAATTTTACCACAATTTTTCAATCTGGTGGTTCTTAATTTCTTTAAAAATCACTTAGTTGACTGGTTTTCATTATTGAGTGTTTTAGTCAAGAAATCTTCACTGATTTACTTTTTTTCCCCACATATGAGGCATCTGCCTTTTCTCCTATTTCTCTGAATGGCAATTTGGCTTAGTTAAATAGTCTAAGGTTGACATTTGTTACTATAGAAAGTTGTAGGCATAGCTTCGTTATCTTCTGGAATTTTTTTCCCTCCTTTGGTGACTCACTTTCTCTGCCTAAATATCTAAAGCAATTCCTTCAAAATAATTTTTTTAGTGTAGTTTAACTAGGATCTAGACAGCATTAATTTTATAGCATTATTTCTCATGGACGCAAAGTGCCCTCTCCAGCCGTGAATGTAATTCCTTCTTCATTTCAGAAAACTTTTGGTCCTGTGGTGGACCTTTAGTGGGGGTCTTTATTTCAGGGATGCCAGCTGCCTTCAATGCGAGATTGTATTTGCCTTTCACGACTGTCAGCTTCGCACTAATGGCTCAAATCCCTTGTCTGAAATTATTTCAATGTCTGCCGACGCCATTAGCCCACTTCTGAGCCAGGCCCGCGCCTTGCCTTGGCCTTTCTAATGTATTTATGAATTCCGCCATGCCATTATTTTCATTTACAATCTGTTTCATTATTTCTACAACTCCCCTTTTCATCTCCTTCTTTTGCCTCCTCCCATTCATGGGCTTATATTTTTACGAAGTGGTTTTCTAATTTCTTAACTGATTGATTGATTTTGAGAGAGAGAGATCAGGGAAGGAAGAGAGACAGAGACACAGAGAAACATCGATGTGTTACTCCACTTATTGATGCATTCACTGGTTGCTTCCTGCATGTGCACTGGCTGGAGATCAAACCCGCAACCTTAGTGTGTTAGGACAACGCCACTGCCAACTGAGCTACCTGGCCAGGGCTGACAAAGTTGTTTTCTAGAATGAACCACTATATAGCACTATACCAGGTGAAGATGGCAGAGAGAAGCAGAGATGCAGGTCTTCCCTCCCGCGATACGTGAAACTGAACAAAAGTTATTTTTAAAAAGCACGAACTCTACATAAAACATATGCTGTGCATGTGTGTGATGAAGATTAATCGTCATATCACTGAGATGGTTCACCTGTGGTCCTAGAGCTGAAGAGGAAAGGCTTAAAAATAAATTTAGACACAGCTTGTACTACCCGAATTTTATAGTTGCATATATGTGTCTGCATATCAAATTATCTGTTTCTAAAGGGGAATTGTACAGTCCACTATAATTTCTTTTAATCCCAACCATATCGATTTAGTCCAGGTCAGATGAGCTCAGTCCAACTGAATGCAACACTGCCACTCGCCCCAACCTTGGTCCGCAGTCACGCCAGTTCAAGAGAGTAAAACCCCAGTCCCAGGTAACGGCTCTGCTGCCAGTGTTGGCTCCAGACTCACCCCCCAACCTGCCTCGACACGCACATCCCCACTTACCCAAGCAACAAGCTTGGTCCAGCCATCTTCTCCAGAACCTCCCTGATCTTTTGGCTCTGTGGTCCGGGCCTATTACCTGCTTTAAATCCCTTTTGGTTCTGACAACTTATTTGGCCCAGTTTCTGGGTCTGATCAATTTCAGTTGATTTTACTCATCTCTTGACTTCTTATAATCCTTTTGATGTTGATGCCTGCAGCTCAAGGTAAGACACCTTGGCTAAAGACCAGTACTAAAGGAACTCACCAAGAGTGTCAGACCATACCTTGACCTCCCTGCCAGGGTGTGTGTGATGCACTACGTTGCAGTGAGACTGAACGCGGCAGAGAAAGACCACGCACACCGCAGACTAAAAATGCAATGAGGCCTCGACGTGTCCACCACCACACCTCTTTGTCCTTCAGTCTTTGTCCTTGACTGTTTGCACCCGGAACTCCCCCAGAACTCCTTTTATGTGACCTGATGCAATCCCTACAGAACAGCCCGGGAGAGACGAGCACGTAACTGAGCACCAGCGTCAGTCTGAAGTTCTCAAAATAAATTACTTTCCAAGTAGTTCAAAGAGATGTTTAAAGAAAGGCAAACAGGCCCTGGATGGCTGGTAAAAAGTTGGCATCAAAGGTAGAGGATGGATTTGAACGGCAGTTTGCTGTATTTTTATGCTTTGAGTGACAGCATGTCTTCCTGTTATTCTTGGCAAGGCAAAAAAACTCAAATTTCGCCTTTGGGTTTTTTTCTTTATTACTTTTTTAAACTGTTGCAGTATCTTCCAAAACTGAGAAAAAGCATTAAGTCACCTTCTCTATGGTTCTGGCCAAAGAAGTATTCCCTTGATGTGTATTCCTGAACATCTATGAACAAACCCTATCACGTGTGTTCTAGGACTTCTATGAATGAACCCTGTGATGTACATTCTAGAACCTCTATAAATAAAGTTAACCTTAAATTATGGTAGTACCCATAGCATTCTCCCTGGGACATGTTTCCCAAACCTAGTGATTCTTTTTTTATTTTTTTCCTAGTGATTCTTATTATTAGCTATTTCTTTCTGATTCTGATTTTCTGTCTTAATTTCCAAAATTTCTACCCAAATTTCTCTGAACTACATCTGTTGATATAATGCTACAATCCTGATGTGGGGTTATGACCTTCATATTAAGAAAGGCGTTTAAGCATTTCCCTCAGTTAAAGTACTAGAGTGGAGCTAAGTATGTATAAGGGTAAGGGATGTTACAGAGTCTAAGTGACATCTGTTTAAAGTAACATTAGATGGTACCTTGAAAGGAACATAAAACATCAAAAGGCAGCATTGCAGAGCAGTATCTGAGGATAATTTCAACTCTTCATTGTGGTGGGGAGAGCAAGCCACCACCCAATTAGCTTGGCATCTATCGGGTCTTTATTGGATTCTCAGGCTGCTCTAGAAGGCCTTCCCATGCTTTCTGCCCAGCTTGAATGTTTTCTGCCCCTGTGTGAGCTCTCAGAGTTGTTTAGCTCACAGCTTCTGGGCAGCTGTTCTTCCCCAATGCCTGCCCTTTGCCCAACCTTACAGCATCCTGCCCTGAGCCTCTGCAGCTTATGATTTGGCTGAAATTTCAATACAGATTTCTGGAGCCGACAAAGAAAGATATCCACTTTACCACTGCCATTCAACATTTTACTGGAGATCCCAACCAGTTGAGTAAGACAAGACAGACAAATAAAAGACATACATATTCAACAGGAAGCTATAAAACAGTGTTTGTTTCCACAGGTGACATAATCGCATGCATAGAAAATCCTGAGAAATCGTCAAATAACCTATTATAACTAACATGTAAATTTAGCAAGTTACAGGATATAAGGCTAATTAAAATTTAATTTTAATTCTAGAGACTAACAATAAAATTTGGAAAATAAAATTAAGAAAACAAAAACATTCACAATGACTTTCCAAGCATCTAATATATTTGGAGGCAAATATATATATGATCTCTACATTCCAAACTATAAACATTGATAAAATTAAAGAGCTAAATAAATGGGGAGATATGCCATATTCATAGATTTAATACTCGATATTGTTATGATGTCAATCCTCTTGAAATTAATATATGAATTCAAAGCAATGTCAATAAAAATCACCAAGCTTTTTAAGTAAAATTGGCAGGCTGTTTGTAAAATCATTTCAGAACCTCGCGTTGGCAGCTTGAACTTGCCAACCAGTGAGCTTGCATAGTCTGGTGTGTGAGACCAGTGCTAAGTTATTTCCTTCTTGGTTCCTTACACAGAATGCTAAAGACATCAGTCTCTGTGACTTAATCACATTTGCACTTTTCACTGCCTCTATGATACTTCAATCAAAATCAAGTGACATTTCACTTTGCCTCCCTGCACAACCAAAAGGAGGACAACAAAAAATTTAAAAACAAAAACCACCAGAACTGCCAGAAAATTGAACTGTATGGAAGTCTGACAACTAAGGAGTTAAAGAAGACACATTCATCTAGACTGACAGGAGGGGCGGAGAGGGAGGCAGGATGCAGGGGCAGAGGCGGGAGGACCAGGAGGGCAGGGTAGCGGCTGGTAGTCCCACATTCACATGTTGTTCCTCCCAGATAAACCGGGAGGAACAACAGGGGAGAGAGACAGACCACGCAACCCAGGGTTCTAGTGCAGAAGAAAAAAAGCCTCAAAACCTCTGACTGTAAAAATCTGTGAGGGTTCTGGCGCCAGGAGAAATTCCCAGCCTCATAGGAAAGTTCATTGGAGAGACCCACAGGGTTCTAGAATGTACACAAACCCACCCACCCGGGAACCAGTACCAAAGGACCTAATTTGCTTATGGGTTGCAGGGGAAGTGACTGAAAGCCAACTAAGCAGCACTGTTCCCTCTTGGACCCCTCCCCAACATACGGTGCCACAAAGTAGCACATGGGTCACCCTGTCCTGGTATATATCTAAGTCTCCACCCCTTACAACATTACAGGCACACCAGAGACAAAAAAAAATATGGCCCAAACGAAAGAACAGATCAAAGCTCCAAAAACAGAACTAAGCGATGAGGAGATAGCCAACCTATCAGACAGAGTTCAAAGCACTGGTAATCTGGATGCTCATGGAAATGGTTGAGTATGGTTGCAAAATAAAGGAAGAAGTGAAGGCTATGCAAAGCGAAATAAAGCAAAATACACAGGGAACCAACAATAAAGGGAAGGAAACTGGGACTCAAATCAACAATTTGGAGCAGAAGGAAGAAATAAACATTCAACCAGAACAGAATGAAGAAATAAGAATTCAAAAAAAATGAGGAGAGGCTGAGGAACCTCTGGTACAACTTTAAACATTCCAACATCTGAGTCTTAGGGGTGCCAGAAGGAGAAGAGGAAGAGCAAAATATTGAAAACTTACTTGAAAAAATAATGAAGGAGAACTTCCCCAACCTGGCAAAGGAAACAGACTTCCAGGAAGTCCAGGAAGCTCAGAAAGTCCCAAAGAAGTTGGACCCAAGGAAACACACACCAAGACTCATCATCATGCCATTACCCAAAATCAAAGATAAGGAGAGAATCTTAAAAGCAGCAGGAGAAAAGGAGACAGTTACCTGCAAAGGAGTTCCCATAAGACTATATCAGCTGATTTCTCAAAAGAAACCTTATAGGCAAGAAGGGGCTGGAAAGAAGTATTCAGAGTCATGAAAGACAAGGACCTACACCCAAGAATGCTCTATGTGGGAAAACTATCATCTAGAATGGAAGGGCAGGAAAAGTGCTTCCCAGACAAGGTCAAGTTAAAGGAGTTCATCATCAGCAAGCCCTTATTATATGAAATGTCGAAGGAACTTATCTAAGAAAAAGAAGATCAAAACTATGAACAGTGAAATGACAGCAAACTCACAACTATCAACAACTGAACCTAAAAACAAAAACAAACTAAGCAAACAACTGGAACAGGAACAGAATCACAGAAACAGAGATCACATGGAGGGTTATCAGCGGGGAGGGGGTGTGGGGAGAATGGGAGAATATATACAGGGAATAAGACACATAAATGGTAGGTACAAAATAGACAGGGAGAGATTAAGAATAGTATAGGAAAGGGAGAAGCCAAAGAACTAATATGTGCAACCCATGGACATAAACTAAGTGGGGGATGCTGGTGGGAGGGGTGGGTGCAGGGCAGAAGGGAATAAAGAGGTTAAAAAAATGGGGTAGCTGTAATAGTATAACCAATAAAATATACTTTAAAAAAATATCAAGTGACATTTCAGCAAGGGAAACCATGAACAAAACAAAGATGACCTATTGAATGAGAGAAGATATTCACCAATGATACATCCGATAAGGGGTTAATATCCAAAATATAAAAGAAATTCATACAACTTAACATAAAAAAAAAACCCCAAACAATCCCAATAACAAATGAGCAGAGGACCTAAACAGACATTTCTCCAAAGAGGACACACAGATGGCCAACAGATATATGAAAAGATGCTCAACGTCACTAATCATTAGAGAGATGCAAATTAAAAACATAATGAGAATTTGAAACTGATATCATCCTAATAACCAATGTCGTCCCAATAAATTTAATAAAATTTTTTAAAATGTTGGTGAGGATGTGAAAAAAAGGGAACCCTTGTGCTCTGTTGATGGGATTGAAAACTGGAGCAGCCACTGTGGAAAACAGTATGGAGGCTCCTCAAAAAATTAAAAATGGAACTGCCTTATGACCCAGCAATTCCACTTTTGGATTTTTATTTTTAAAAAACCCAAAACACTAATTTTAAAAGATATATGCACCCCATGGTCACGACAGAATTATTTACAATAGCCAAGAAGTAGAAGTAACCTAAGTGTCCATCGACAGTAGAGTGGGTAAAGACCAAGTGGTACCTGTGTACAGTGGAATATTAGCCATAAGAAGGATGAAATCTTGCCATTTGTGACAACAAAGATGGACTTAGAGGGTATTATGCTAAGTGAAATAAGTCATACAGAGACAGACAAATACCATGTGATTTCACTTACATGGGGAATCTAAAAAAAACAAAATAAGCAAAACAGAAACAAACTCACAGATACAGAAAAAAAATTATAATTGCCAGATGGGAGGGAAGTAGGGAAGAAGAGGGGAAAAGGCGAAGGGATTCTGCAGTACAAATTGCCAATAATAAAAACAGTCACAAGGATGTAAAGTACAGCATAGGGAATACAGTCACTAATATTGTAATAACTTATTAACTATTATAACCGAATATGGACATAAGAGATAACTGAGCTCAGATCTACAAGGGTGGGGTAAGTGGGTGTGTGTGGAGATATTTATCAACTTTCTTCTGTGAAGCCAAGAGCCAATGATAGGACAGTTTTCATAAAGTTACAACACTTTAGAACTAGAATCACCTGGTTTTACTCCTTTTTTTTTTACTGAGAAGAAAACTGGGGCCCAGAGAGGTCAAGTAATTTGCTAAGAATCCCACAGCTGGAAATCAAACAGTCCCTAGAATCTAGATCTTAAGATTTCAGGACGACTATTTGTGTGTTTCTTATATATCAGAGGTGTACCTATGGGGGAAGCTCATTCACCCAGGAAACCAATTATGACTAGTGCTATAGGATCTTATTTTCAGATTTTCCTAAAAACTGGGAAGCGCAGAAAGGAATCAGCGCAGCGGGGCTGAGGGGGTCTAGCGCAGACAACCGGGGCAGCACTCTCTGGTGAGCAGAAACGTGCGCCATTCCCCACCACTCATCCCGTTGTTTGCAGGGCCAAGTTTCCAGAGGATTCTGCAGGTCACGCCTTAGGCGGCAGTCCCTATAATCCTTCAGATCTCTGCTTTCGTTCCTTATTTGAAACTTCGTGGCTAATGAGGCCCCTCCGAATGGTCACTCCAGAACTCAATAACGACAGTCTGTTTGGAGGCATCGGAAACTATCATTTGCCTTAAAATAAAGACAGCGTGTGTGTTATTTGAGAGTGTCCCAGCTGTTCATGGGGAACATCCAAAGTAAGCACTTTCTTTCCCAAAAACAGTTTTCGAGAAGGGTGTATATTTCCCGCACTGCTGAGAACAAAGCTCTAATCTGTGACGCCCTGGAGAGCAAAACGGGATTTCATATACCTGTTCAACCTATCTCTTCATAGGTCAGTTATTCCTGGGAAATTTCAGTGGCCAATGGAAGAAAAGCTCACGAGGAAACTAAAAATTGAGGTCATCATTCAAAATATTGTTTTAAAATGCACTGTTAATCAAAATGAGCCTTTACGAACATCAATCAGCCCTTATGTCTCCTCACCATGCGCACGGCTGATGGGAAGGAAAGAAAACTGTGGAGCAGTTACTACTCTTGGAAACTACTTGCATACAGGGAAGCATTTTGTAAACTAGGCAGCAATTTCAACTCAGCAGTTCAGTGTCTTAAAAACATTTCTCAATAGCAAACATGCTTGCAAAGGGACCGCTGCTTTGGTGGTTACTGAACTACTTGTAGTTCCCTTGACGTCGCGCCTTTCCACGTGCCCTTTCACACGCTTGTGGCTGTTCTTTGCTGCTCTGCTAAATGCTGATAAGAGGTGACGGGTTAAAGGTCAGTGGCAACACGCAATCTGAAACCGTATCAACAAACTTTTCATACTCAGTTACACTGACGTGCCCTTGTCTGTCTCAACACTGAGATATTTCATGCACACCTGATTTTGGAATATCATACATTGGTAATTTGAAACATACTGGTTTACTGAGTTAATCAGGTCTCCCAAATGTTGACACAAACTCACATTCATTAATATCACCACCAACTTAATCAGAAAAGTCTTTAAGTACTGGGAAGCTGTTAAACAATTGGTGGTGGATAAAATTTTCCAAGATTCTAATTTTCTCTTTAAAACTTTGCTTTTATCACTAGCAACAGATACTTGGTTTCCCTGAAGTGGCGAACTTACTTCATTTGGTTTTGAGAAAATGTCTGTCACACACCCGAGTGTGAATAACCATAGCATACTACTCTTTTTTGCAAGTAAAATACATATCTTCTTTCATAAATAAAGTGGTGAGTTTCTAACTAATACACAACTAAATGAATGGATAGAAGAGATGTGGTATATAACGCACACACACACAATGGAATATTACACAGCAATAAGAAGAACGAAGTGTTGCCATTTGTGACAACATGGGTAGACCTAACGGGTATTATGCCAAATGAGATAAGTCAGGCATAGAAAAATAAATACAGTACGTCATACCCTTTCGGTGTGCACGCTTCTGCGATAGGCAGGCAGGACTCGGAACTCATTCTCCCAGAAAATGAAATCATGTCTTAAAGGCCCCCTGGAAATAGTTCTTGAAAACCATTGTGTGAGTTAAGTGTCAATGAATCAGCAGTAGAAGGATTGAGTTTCCCTGGAAACACACATGGGCTGAAAAATGAAAGGAGGGAAAAATCTCCGCCCAAGGTCCTTAAGAAAGAATTGGAATGTGTTGCCAAGAAATGACAACCTGTTTTTCCAACACTCATTCGAACCCCCTGCCTTTCCTCTTCAGGCACCTGACAAAAAATATTTGATACTCAGATGCCTTCCTCTACTCCGAAGTGTGACTTCATTTCATTGACCTAAGGCTCCGGCTTTCTTCCCATTACACACACTTAAGGGGCAACGACAGTCCTGCAAGAATAGCTCATGGGGTGAGGGGCTGGCAGGCGGGGAGCAGCCTGAAGGGCTGAGGTGCTAATGAGCCTTTGATCACCGGCCCCGCACACAGCCGGGACGGGCACTGCTACCACTCACAGTCAACAGGCAGAATCTCCCACCCGCGACAAAGTCTGCTTCTCTGCAGGTAAAGGTGTGGCTGACGGGGGCGTGGTATAGGACGTGTGGCCTTTGCTGGCTGGTTCTTGAGCACTATCCTTCACTGAAAGTCAGGTCCCTCCTTTCCCAAACATTGTAACAATGGAGAGAAGAACAGTGGCTCCCTGGGTTTCAGTGACTAAATGGTACCAATTAGCCTTTGTGATGAAACAAATCACTACATTTACTAGCTTAAAACAACGATGTATCATTTCTCAGTACCCTTGGGTTCTCCGAGTCTGGGCAGACTCAGCTGGAGCTTGATGGTCTAGAATGGCCTCATGTCTACGGGTTGTGGGTTATTTCTGCTATCTTATCCGTCCATTTCTGTGTGTCCCAAATTATGTATATTAATCATCCATTAAATTCTCGTATATGGGAACTATTTTTTGTCTCATTCTTCTTTAATGTTTATGTAATTACATTCATGATGTACACAGTTTTGCATTCTGATTTGATTTAGTAAAAATTACACTGTTAGAGTTTGTCCATCTTTAAAAATTCTCCCAAACGTAACTTTAGTAGCTGCATAACATTATTTAATTTGGGGTATACCACATAATTGAGGCAACCGTTTTTCTTTTGCCGATACTTGCCTCATTCTTGTGTCTCACAGTACAAGGAATACTCCGATGAATGTCTCTGTAAACAAAATTTTGAATGAATCTCTATCTCTTTACATCTCTTAAAGTGTGATTGTTGTGTTCCAGGGTACGAACTCTTCCCAGGCTCTTGATGGTTCTGAATTGTGTCAGAAAGGTCCAAACACGTGTTCCCAGCAGCAGTGAGTGAGCGTGGGCCCCACCCGGTGCCCGCTGGGAACTCGCCTTTTGCTAACAGACGAAGAGAGAAGGGTGCTACCTCAGGGAACGGAGCAGCAGCTGCTCTGAGCTGCTGGAAGAAAGGAGATCAGGCCCAGGAAGAACAAGGAAATGAGAGTGACTTCTTATGGGCAGGGCCTCCCCCATTTCACCTTTGTGGCCCCTCTTCTTCCCAAACCTCATGCAGTGTCACATACGTAAAGTGATAAAAATCAGGTTGCATGAGTAAAGGCTATTTTTCCAATCTTGACTTTATTTATTAGCAACAGCTTGCCTAAAATTAAATCTCATCCTGTTCTCTGTTTCTATCAGTTCAGATTTCGTTATGTCTGCACATGATAAAAAACTTGAGACAGCAGATTAGAAGTTTGCTTATCTTTGTTTATGAATAAAGCCCAGGGGTAACTGTGCAAGGTTGCCAGGTCAGCTGCATGACCGTCAGGGCCCTCAGCACAGGGCTTCCACCTCACAGTCCATTCTGCAATGGCCCTGGCCTCGCTGCAGCCAATAGGGAGGTGGGAAGGGAAGACAAAACGAGCTTCTCCACTGAAGGATGCTTCCAAGAATTGGCACATGGACCCTGATGATGAACGCTGGGAAATGCAGTCCTTATTCCAAGCGGTCACGTCCTCAGCTAAAAACTGGGAATTCTGTTATCAGAGGAGAAAATGCCACTCATTTAATAAATTTTTTAAGAAAATATGAGAGAAAAATTTAAGAGTAAAGGAAATAAAAGTATATGAAAACTTGAGGAAGAATGGCCAGCCAGAAGAAAATGCTTAGCTTTGCACCTTGGGGCGTGCAATCAAATATTTCTAGCAGGGACTTCTGAATATGTCAAAGGCACTATTCAAAGAAAGAAACTACTGCATTCTCATCTCACTTTCTTCTGCACCCTCTCTAACCCTCGCCGGGGAGTCAGGAGAGCTCGAGTAAGAAAAGGGGAGGACACATTCTTTAACTCCCTCTGAAGGCCGGCAGACCTCCGACAGCTCTAGCTATGGGGAGAAGCAGCTGTGATTTAGAGCGGGATTGTGTTATTGCATGAAATTGTACAGTTTTAATTACTAAATTACAATAGTCCTGCTACTTAACGTGATTATAAAACTTTTTAGGAGCAACAAGAGACCCGAAATGTCGTAGGGGTGTCTGAGGGTTTTGTTCAGGAGCAGGCAAGAGCATGACCACTGAGAAAAGCATAAAGGGGTGATGAGAAACGCAAATACAGATCCCTTGGGATTAGGTTCCGTGAGTGCTGCTGGTACAAAGTGATGGGTACAATCACTGCCTCACAGGGCTGTCTTTTGTCTTTGTAAAGATTACCTTTTTAAAATGCAAGAAAGCAGTAGAGAACAAGGCATAAAGAGGTATTAAACTAATGCTGGTTTCCCTCCCTTGATTCACACTAGTCACTCAACAAATATGTATTGAATTCACACTATTTGCCAGTTTTGGCTTTCAGAATAAAGACATAGAAGGGGGAAAAAAATCACAGCAAACAGTGGAGATAGATTTGAAAAAAAAATCTTATCAAGTCCCCTTGTCTAAAGAGAATTAAATTTACTTTCTCCTGGGGAAAGCTGATGAAACTTTAGACATAATTTCCAGGAGAGCCTCCAGCACTAGAGGCTTGGGATCTTAACCACATTTCATTAATGGAGATCCTACAACGTATGCCTTGAGTTTTCTGAGCTCATTTAGTTATTTTTCTGTTAAAAGCTGTTGCCAGCTCTAATGGGTCCACACACAGACATGACAGACAAGGTCTGAAACCATTTCCTGGGGTTAATGGGTGGAAACTTCCGTTTTCCCCATTAGCATGGCGAATTTCACTCGCCCTTTCTGCTTTCCTAGACATCCTCTCTGCTCCCTACAAGTTTTACCTGTAGTGACACCTACTGGCTCCATGCTGTAATGAGCACACTGCAGGGCTCGGAGGTTTTCTCTGGCTGAGTATCCGGCCAAGAGGGGCTGGGTTTGGGTTTGCTTTTCGTCTTTACCCTTGTCAAAGAGTCATGTGAGAAGATGACTCTTTCGGATGATGGCCATTCGGATTCTCCCTCTCCTACTTGTAAAGAGAATTTGATAGATATCTGAGCTCCCACATCACTGATGGGATGTCAAAATCTCTGGAAGAGAGGGGCTACATTCTTCCAAGTGGTTACAATTGTAAAGCTTCCCCTCCTTTGGAAGCTGGGGAGGTGTTACAAAGCAGCCAGCCCTGTGGGGAAGAGAAGAGAAACGACGCCACAGGTGGCCCATCTTTGGCTGGGGCAGAGCTGCACTGCTGAGTTCTGTAGAGAGGGAGAAGCCGATGATTCATACTCCTCTGTCTGATTTGAACCTGGGATTATTTAAAAGCAAAATGAAATCCTGAATTTGACATTCCAAATTTGAAAGCCATTTCGAGATCATTTTATAACAGACCCAATTCATCTCGCTCTTGTCTTTCGTTCTCTCTACCCACAGATTATTAAAAAACATTGGACAGAGTCGAGTAAATTCCCAGAGAACAGAAGAATCCAATCCAATACAACATTCTTCCTTCTTCCTGAGTTTTAAATAGAGAAAAGCAGAGAACACAGCCAATACTCATGTGTCTGTATTTTCTTTAAAAAAAAAACACAACTCATAGAAAACATTGGCCTTTTTCTCCCTTCATTCCAATCCCATCCCCCCATCACTATCATGCATTTATCCTCCCAGCTCATGTTTTGTAAAAATAATTTGCTCTCTATATGGGGTGAAGGGGACACACACAAAAAAAGAAATTTATTTATTTAAAAAATTGTATTTATTCTTACTTGTTTAAACTTCAGTCACCTTCAAAGTACTCTCCATTTGATGCAATGTACCTACCGAGATGGTTTTTCCACTGCGCAACAGTTTTTTAATTTGTCCATTTTGATGCTTTTTAGTGCTTCTGCTGTTTTTTGTTTCACCTCTTGCACATGGGTAAAACATTTCCCTTTGAGGACTTTTTCATCCAGGGAAACAAACAAACAAAAATCCGTAGGGGTAAGATCAGGCAAATAAGAAGGGTGGGACATGGGGGTCATGCCATTTTTGGTCAAAAACAGCTGAACACACAGTGTGCTGTGGGCAGGTGTGCTTGTAAATTGCCCATCATGAAATGGGCAAACATGTTTAAAGAGTCTTAAAAAAAATTCACCGAAGCTGAACACAGCCTCTCACGACAACCCCAGCTGGTCCACCAATCCAGATGGGTTGCTAGGACGCTCACCTAATGGGGGAAGCCTGTACTACAAGGGGCCCACCCTCCAGACAATAATTCCGGGGATTTTTAGGGGATCCTCCCTCGTGTATGCACTCGTCAAAAAATAATCTCTGTGTGTTTCAATTTTATATCATCCTACAACTTGTTTTTATTGCTATTCATGCGTAGATAGATAACCTTTGTCTATTATTTTAACTGCTGAGTTCCATTGTATAAAGAGATTACAATTTTTTTGTCCATTCTCTTACTATAGAATTTTTCCAATACTTTTTTCTATTAAAAACAATGCAGAATAAGCACTTCTGTAATAGTGAAGTAAGAACTTTTAAAAATTTGTTCCTCCATAAAAGCGATGAAAACACCGGCATAATTGTCCAAATCAACTCTTCAGAACTTGGAGAATTAATCAAAGGCTTACAATCATCTGTGAAAACATTATTTTTTTTAAATGGCTGAAAAACAGCAGTAGCTATGAAAATCAGCAGCCTAGTCACTATTAGAGAGGGTAGAACAGATTTACAGCTCTCCCCACATCCTTCAGGGAACCATCACTATTGGACTTACTTGTTATCTGCCTGAAAAAAGCACCACCCTCTGGACTTTTTCATCTGACACAAAGATCATCCATGGCAAACAGGTCTATTCCTAGAACATCTGTCAAAACCAACCAGTGGCAATTGTTTAACATGGGCAGCTGCCGGAGGTAGAAAGACCAGTTGGGGCAAATTAAGCAGCTGACAAAAAAACTTAAAAGGAAAAGTTGGGGAATGAAATGCCCACAGAGCCAGGGCTTTACAAAGCCAGGGCTTTGAAGGCTCTGATGTATTCCTGGAAACCTAGAAGCCACGCCTATACACTGGGCTCTGCTCATGGCATGAAAAGACCTGAGAAGGTCCTAACCTCTCACCTCTGGGCATGCTTGAGATTCTTTGCAATTAGGAAGCAACGGCTAAGGCGGTGTTATAAACTGCTGGAAGTGTGGAAGGCATTCTACAACAACACACACAGAACCCCTTGGCAAAGGCTGGAAGACTTATTGGTTCAAGGTCTTTAAGGAAATCTGCCATATTGGTAGCTCACTGAGCAGAGAATTCAGTTGCCACATGTGACAAAGGATATAAGCTTTACAAAATTAGTCCAGTGAAGTTACTACATTCAAAAAATAAAGCCAACAAGGACAGTGAGTATAACAAAAAACTCTGAGTAGGGGGTAATATAATTTCCAAAGCTACTACATTATGTTATTTTATATGTCCAGGTTTTAATGAAAATTATCATACTTGCAAAGAGAAAGAAAAGTATGTTCCATAAACATTCCAAAAAGCAATCAATAGAAACTATCCCAGGGAAACCAGATACTGTACTTACTAGACAAAGACTTTAATAAGTTATTATAAATATAGTGGAAGAACTAAAGCAAAACATATCTTTAAGGAACTAAAGAAAAGTATAAAAACAATGCCTCTCTCACCAAATAGAGAATATCAAAAAACAAATAAAAATTAAACAACCTAACTACGTAGAAATTCTGGCATGAAAAGTAGAACTGAAATTAAAAAGTTTACTAGAAGGGCTCAACAGCAGATTTAAGTAGCAGAAGGAAAAATCAGCAAACTTGGCAATTGTTCAATTGATGTCATCCAGTCTAAAGAACAGAAATAAGAAAGCGTGAGAAGGCCTAAACAGAGCTTCAGGGACTTGTGGGACGTCAACAAGTAAGCCGAAATATGCCCATTTTGAGTCACAGAGGGAAAGGAGGGAGAGGAGCAGAAATACTTGTAAAAATAATGACCAAAAACTCCCCTGATTTGATTTTAAGACCCTAACCTACACTTACAAGAAGAACAAAGAATATTTAGAACATGTCTAAAGACAAGGACAAAGAGAAAAATCTTAAAGCAACAGTAAAACGCAACTCATCATGTAAGATAATGTCATAACAATAATAGCTGATTTGTCATTAGAAATTACGGAGGCAAGATAGTAGTGGGATGACATGTACCAAGGGCTGGGAGGGAAAAAACGGTCAACTAAGATTTCTATATCTGGCAAAACTATGCTGCAGAAAATAAGGAAAAATTAAAATATTCACAGATAAACACCAATGAGGGAATTTTTTATTATATCTTTCCTATGAAAAATACTAAAAATACTGCTTACACCAAAATGATAGGGTATTAGACAGTAAATCACATACCTACACAGAGAAAACTCCAGTAAAGAACATAAGTAAATATGAAAAGCAGTAGAAATGTATTTGTGTTTGATTTACCTCACGACATCAAGCTTTAAAAGGCAACTGTAGCCCTGGCTGGTGGCTCAGTTGGTTGGAGCTTCATCCCACACACCAAAAGGTTGTGGGTTTGATCCCTGGTCAGAGCACATACCTAGGTTGAAGGTTCAATCCCCAGGTGGGGCACATATGAAAGGAAACCAGTCAATAGCTCCACCTCTTTCCCCCTTCCTCTCTCTCTAAAATCAATAAATATATCCTCGGGTGAGGATTTTTTTTTAAAGGATACATTTTTATGGAATTGAATTATATCTCATAAAAGGAATATTGCAATGAACATCCTTACAATTTGTCTCCTAAAACACAAATTGTACAAATGTTTCTAAGTCTACAGGCCTACAATTGGAAATTCTGGGTGGCAGGTTTTCAATTTCGCTAGACCTTGACAAATTGCTCTAGAAAGTAGCTATATCCATTTGTGCTTCCTTCAGTGGTATGAGGAAGTTCGAGTTTCTTTTTACCTTTATCATTACGTGAACTTTATAGATTTTTAAATTTTTACTTATTTTTAATTATTATTTTATTTCCACTTATCTGTTGTGAAATGGTATATCATTGGTTTGCATTTCCATGACTCCAAGGGGCACTATGCATCTTTTGGCATTTATTGACCATTCAGTTTTCTTCTGTGAATTTTCTATTCATATCCTCCGTCGGCCTTCTAACAGACTGTTAGTTTGCAGTGAACTACATTTCAGTGCTGGTAACTTATAAACCAAAAGCTTCCCTCCTCAGTGGTGATAGGTGTCAGCATTAGCAGACACCTGTGCGTGCCAGTGCCCTCCAGGCAGGAACCACATCCATTCCAGAATGGAATCTTTGAGATATGTGGTTGCCATGACAAGGGACAACATCTCAAAGGATTCCTTTGCTTAACTGAGCAATTTACTTTTAGCTAAGAGGTAAAGATTCTCTTCACTATCCTGCCTTGCCAACAATTACAAAAAAATTACACACAAGTAAGTGATACTGTGATATTTCTCCTGTTAATCCTTCAGTCCACCAACAGCCATCTTCTTTCTAGCCTTGACTATTTAGTTTTTGACTGTTAAAAGAAAGAAGCATGGATAGGTTAGCGTATCTCACCCTGGGATCTCTTCTAAAGTTCTTACCAGGTTTACTGATTGGAAGAGTTTATCTTTGTTAATTAATTTCCTAACTTCATATCTATTTTCTTTCCCACCAACTGACTACTTCCCTCCTGTCCTGCAGACACCTTGGGCACTAACGTTAATTCACGAAAGTCTAAACTACCCATAAGTTGACATCCACTGATGTTTTGTCTTTCCCCAAGCACTCAAGCTCTAAAACTGAACTCCCCTCCAGAAAGTATTTCATTTTCCTCAGTGAAGCTGGATTTCAAGGAGTAAGGAAATAGAAGATATCACCAGGCGGTGAAAAGCTCATAAGACTAAATAGTTTAAATATCAATGAAAATGTTGGTCACAATTTATTTATTAAAATAAACCATACACGTGTAAAAATATAGAATAATTATATCATAGGGAAAATTCTAGATCTGTCCTAAAATTTCTTCATGTATGTATTTAATCATGTGAGATTTTTAACTGAATTCTGCCAACAACATAAATAACATTGGGAGAGGACTCTGAGTGTCTAAAGAGATAGCAGTCCATGATAACCACTTGGTCCCAGCCAGGTGAATTAATACTACTCCCTGTTCATCTAAAATCCTAAACAGGGCCTGACTTTCTGACCTACAGAAACTATCAAATAATGAATGGATAACTTTTAAGCCATTAAGCTTGAGGCAATTTTTACACAGCAGTAAAAAATTAGTAGGATCTATAGTATGCAACATGGTGGCCTCAAAATTGATAAATCAAAATAAAACTGCATGAAAGTTACTGGTTTAATACAAAGTATTCTTTTGCAGCATTAGTGGTAGAAGACTAATTCATCTCTGTCAGCATGATATCAAGAAGTTATAAAATAAGTGAGAGTCCAAGATGTAGTAAAGACACAGGTGAGTGTATGTGTGTACATGTGTGTGTGAGAGAGGCCCTCATATCAATCTCTGTCCAATGAAACAAAGAACATATCTTTTTTTCCAATGCCCACAAAAAGACATATTCATAAAGGATAACCACATATGTGAGTCTAGAACTTTCCCTATAAATCCAAAAATGTAGAAATAGCAGAAATATTCTCTGATCACAATGCAAAGGGAATTTAGAAAGTAATAAGAACTATGAGACCAACACACAAAAAAGCCTACCATTTGCCATCTAAACCATTTTATTTTAAAGATTTCTTCAAAGAGGGAAATTAGTACAGACATTACAGACTATTGATAATACTCCATATTAGAACCTATACCATACGGCCAAAATGGGATAAAGAGAAAAATCCATAGCCTTAAATACTCAGGATAATAAACCAGAAAGAATGACAATAAATGAACCAAATACCAAAAACAAGAAGTGAAAAAAAGAACAACAAAATAAATCTGAGAAAGGCAGAAGGAAAGAAAGCCTACATTAAAGATGAAGCCAAATTCTTGAATTTGATAAGAGAAAAAGAGTAGGACTAATGGTTTCATTCAAAATCTGAAACTGTCTCATGATGAAGACATTTTACTTCCACAGTATTTTTTCAAAATCCTGTATTTCCAGTTGATCATGAGAAAAATACCAGGTAAATGCAAACTGAGTGATACTCTACACAATACCTAGCCAGTGCTCTCCAAACTGCCAGGGTCATGAGCGTGGAAAGACTGCAACACAGTGACAGGTATTATGCAAGGAAATTCAGGAGACACGATGACGACAGGGAATGAGGGGTTTCGGATCAGATTCTGGAACAGGAAAAAAACATAAGCGGAAAAACTACTGGGATCCAAATAAAGCCTACAGTTTAGTTAATAAAATTGCACCAGTGTTAGTTTTTTAGGTTTGACAAATGAGCCTTGGTTAAGTAAGCTGGTAACATTAGAGGAGGCTGTCGGTGAGAGATGTGTGAGAACTCTGTTCTATCTTTGCAGCTTTTCTGTAAACCTAAAATTATTCTAAAATGTAAAAAATATATATATTTTTTAAAAATGAATTACAGGAGACCTAGAAAATCTAACCAGAGCAATTATACCAGAAGACATAAAAATAATCTTCCAAGGGCTACCTCCTCAACCAAACAAAAACACAACAAGTTACCTAAAGGTTTTATACCAGATTTTATCAAACATATCAGTAGCTGATGAATCCAATTCTAATTAAATAATTTTGATAATAGAAAAGAAGTTTAAAAGGTACTCATATTATTTCCCATGAAGTAAATAATTCAAAAATAATAAAGACTTTTCCTTTTCAATTTTAACATACTTTATTTTTTCTATTTTCTAATAATGGTGCATGGGATGTCCAGAAATGGCAAATGATAGCAATAATGGCCATATTTGTCTTGCTCTTTAATGAGAATATTTCTAGTTATTTCCTTATTACATCTGGTTATGGCTTTTGTGTTCATATACCACATTAAGAAATTAACTGCATATCTATTTTATTAAGAATTACAATCAATAAAATAGATTTAAAGCTTTACCAGAAATTTTGCCTCAATAAAAATGAACATGCGAATTTTCTTTTTTTTTAAGCAATTAATGTTGAGAATTGTATTATAGTTTTTCTTTTATTGAACCCCCCCTTGCGTGCTTGGAATAACTACTAACTGGTGACAGTTCAGTATTCTTTCAATGTGTATCTGTATCCTGTTCACTAATGTTTTCTGTTATGTTGTTCAGTAACGTCCGTAAGGAATTTGTCTGAAGTTTTCATGTACGTGTGGGTGTGTGTTTGGCTTTGCCACTGTGGTCATACGAGCTTCAGATTTTGGGACACCCCCCACTCCGTGGTAAGACATTAAGTGCATTTCAAGAAATTATGTGTATTTCCTTTTAACTGGTCTTCCTCTTCTCCCCGACTACTAGCTAGTCTCCAGGTTCTGCACTCCAGTGCGAAGTGGCACCACCTGGTAAGTTATATTCTATAAGGACATAAATGTAACTAAAATCTCTTGGGGGGAAAATTTCTCTCCATCATAAGGCTGTCATAATTAATGCTTAAAATACATGAAAGTGGAAAAATGGCAGTTTGGTTGGTCACCGTTTTTAGCCTTTTTCCCTACAAAGTCATGTTCTTGCTCAGCCTTGTGTGCCCCTGGAAGTGACCTTCAACACTGCTTCAAAAGGATGAAAGTCTGACCCACCACGCTGTCTGCCCTCCCCTTCCATCATCGCAGTGGAAATCCTCCCACCAAACTGTGTCACGACTAATGACTGGCGACGAGCTCTCCCTCCCAGGAGCACACCGATATCTTTCCCTTCCCCTTCTTCCCCCACGGGCGTGCACCTCCTAAAATCGAAGGGACCCCACGAGACCTGCGACCAGGGGAGCAATGGGCGGCAGCAGCTCATCCCAGGTCAACCCCTTGAACCTGGCTGCAAGGCCCCCTTCTTCTCTGACTCTCCAGCGACTGCCAGCAGACCCACCTGGGCTCCTGTTGCTTCTTCCATTCTAGATCTATCCTTGTTGTGTCACTGTCCCCAGATTTAATAAACATACTCTCAAAATAAAATGAAATAAAAGTCATAACCAACAGGAAGAGGTCAAGAAGTCACGGTGTGAACAAAGAAAATATGAGTATAGATATTTCCCAGTTCATAGCCACACCCCAGAGATATAAAAATGAGTGAAGCTGTGAGAGCGGAACCCCCCGTCCATTCCAATAACAGCAAAAATAGCTGACACTTCCACAGCATTTATTAGCATGTTAGGCATGCTCTGAGTGCCTTTCTTTTTTTAAGATTTTATTTATTTTATTTTTAGAGGGGGAGGGAGGGAGAAAGAGAGGGAGAGAAACATCAATGTGTGGTTGCCTCTTGCATGCCTCCCCACTGGGAACCCAGCCTGCAACCCAGGCATGTGCCCTGACTGGGCAATCGAGCTGGCGACCCCCTGGTTCTCAGACCTATGCTCAATCCACTGGGCCACACCAGCCAGGGCTGCTTTTAATGAATGATTCATTTAATCCTCACAACAGCCCGACAGGGTAAGGACTACCACTACCTCCACTTGGCAAATGAGGAAACTAAGACAGCAGGTGACCTGCCCGTGGTCACATAACTACCAAGTGTCAGAGATGGATACCAACTTGTGAAGTCTGGTTCCAGAGTCACTGAGATAAGCACCACGCTACCCTCTGTCAACCCTGAAACTGAGAATCTTGCCCGCCTTGGGAATGCAGGAAGACCTGTAAATACGCGATGAGGTGGAAGATTTTAAATACACAGGATTCAGTACTAGTAAAAATGGTGAGGCTGTTTTAATAACTAAAAGGCAGAAAATTCATGGAATCAGTCAATAAGGCAACAGTTACTCAGGGGGGACTCAAGGTTAGGAGGTCAGCAGAGAAGGGAGGACAGAGCATCAGAGCAGCAGTTACAGGAAAAAGAAATAGAACCATTTTCCAGTCGTCTCCGCCAAAGAGTGTTATTAACATTCCTATATGTGCACATTCTGTCTCTGGAAGGATGCCCAGGAAACCAGCCACAGACCTACACTCTAGGTGGGGGGACTTGGAGACTTTGTCCACTGTTTACGCATTTGTGTGTGTGCGTGTGTTGCTTTTAAAATGTTTATATAAATTGGGTACACTGCTTTAAAAGCTTACTGAAAGAGACACTTCTAGAGACGACCTAAGTTCCATCACTGGGCCAAGCTATGTATTTGTCATCTACATTGGCAACAGGAGGGGGAAAAGCAAGACGCCCCACAGTGCCGAGCTTGCGCAGCAGTATAGCCGTGCTGGTTCTGGTGGCTTCTGCAGTGGCGGAAGTAATTTCACCAGCTGTGGGAGTCGTGGGTGGATTTATTCAGCCCTCTCGATGGTTGCCCTTGGCAAGGGTGGGGGAGACATGACGCCACGAGGAACGGTACTACTACCATCAGTAAAACACCGGCACAGACAGCGAGCCTGGCAGGTAAGGGCGTGGGGTACACACGCCCCCCACTCAGGCGCCCCATCTCTCCGCACTGACTGTATTTTGCTGTTGTCTAGAGTCTAGTGATCTAGAGACAAAGGAAAAAGGTGCAGGCTCACGTCAAATTCCAGAGGACCGAGTCTGTGGCTCCCACGGAGCATCCACAGGACTGTTTGGGAATTATTAGAGGGGAGTTCAAATTTCCTCAGAATCATGATTATTATGATAATCCCATTTTCCTGCAGGCTGAGGTGGCATCAGAAACACACGTGCTTGGAAACATCTGAGATTTAAGGAACTAGTTAAACAGGCATGACTCCAATTTTTCTGGCCAAGGATGACAACAGATACAGAACAAAAATGTCAATGATGTAAGGCATATATAAAAAACAGGTGGTCAGCTTAGAGAAGAAAGCCAAAATAACAAATTGAGAAGCTGAAGGCCTACCAGACGGGTCCTACCACCTAGAATTCTGAAATCTACTACAAAGTACGGATTTCCAGGAGTGGGACTCTTATACCACGCATCATTTGCTGTGGGTTTCCAGTGCAGATCCGCAGCGCTCGGGGAGCAACTGAAAACGGGACAAAAGGGAACACAGCCGCAGGACGGAAGCTAAAGGCAGGAATGATGACCCCACCTCCGCAGAGGAGGCCCTGAAGGGTTTCTGGGAACCCTGGTGAGCACGTTATATGTTCCAAACAATAACAAACTTCTGGCTCATTCCTGCAACTCCCCAGAATGACCCCCCGGAGAACCAATCTATACATGCTCACCTGCCCTTGTCGGTCACCACCGTGCGTGTTGGCTTTTGCATCAAATAAACGTTGGCGGTAACACAGCACGAGTGAGTGCATGCCAGCGAGGAAGGGACGCGCTGTGAACTGGTGATATAGCAGAAGACATGATCTTAAATTAAAGGGGCGGAACGATAACATGGTGAGGGAGCTGTAGTGACAAACCTGGCTCCATGAAGAAAAGAGAAGCTAGCTAACAGGCTGGAAGCAGACGACCATGATACTACAGAGCAACTGAATGACAGTAGTTATCGTGGTGTCAGAGCACCTGGTAATGAGCGTTCCTCACACAACTGTGTCTGAAAATGCCCATCACATAGGCACATGTGGTTAGTCGTAAAAGGCCAGCACTTAGCGTCAGGGGTTTACATGGCAGTGTGCCCTGTCTCAACGCATCTATGAACTCTTGGGCTGATACCCCTGTCCAGTAGGGTCGCATGATGTCACGAGTCTCCCGGGTCTGTTGTCATGGATTCCTCTCTCTTTCCTGATACAGGAGCACAAGGCTGGCAACCTATGGGAGGCATACATAGGCATCTTAAATGATCAAGCCCTAATCCTGTCCATAAACTCCAGGTATAATAATCTCTAATTCTCTCTTATTTCACTGACCGACTGTCTTTAAAATGTAACAGAAAAATCACAATTGTGAAAAATAAAAGGTTATTCCAAATTCCACCATCCTAACTCGGCAAGCACTTCTTTCTACCCCAATCTCTCTGTATTGCATGGACAGAGAGATAATGTAATTATTCCAGAATCGTATGTAGATCACATGCTCAATTTTCTGTGATATTTTTGATTTTGGCATATTAAGTTTTTATTTTCCCTTCTAATCATATCTTCATTTAAATGGTAGGATAATATTCCCAAAATTTGAAATTTTCTAAATTATGTTTTACTAAAATCATGATAATCCTCTTTGTACATAAAACACTGTATCTTTTCTGAAACATTTCCTAATTTATTAGATACACTGTATTTTGGTTTCTGTTTCATTTTATCATTTGGAAAGCAATTATTGATATACTGAGATATAGTAGGATTTGGGGCAGAGCTATGTTTATGCTGTATTCGATTGAGCTTACCAAACTTTTTTTTATTAGATCGTGTCTTATTAGAAATACAAGATACTCTAACATATATTTTAAAATGAGAAATTAAACCCTTATGCTGTTCCTGTTTTTAATAAAAACACACTGCTTCTCAATTTGCGATATATTCATTCTTGGTTTAAATAAAACCTTCCAAGAAATTTTTTTTTCCTTAGAAAATGGTGTTGAGATTTATTAAATACTTTTTCAGATCTGATTAAAGAACTATTTTATTATTTAATGTATTAATATATGTATTCATTAATAGTTTTTTAGAATATTGGGCCATTCTTACATTTCCAATATAAATCATGATTGGTGGTGTTATATTACTCTTTTATTATTTTTACAAATCATTGTTCTAAAATTTTAAACTTTATGCTCTTAAATATTAGTTAATATATATTAGACTGTATTTTATTACAACTCAATTTGAATAGCCAGATGTAACCAGATCCCCAATTTCCATTAACTAGTAGTTTCTCTGGATTACTAAGCTCATTTGTTTTGAGGTAGGGGTGTGTGTGTGTGTGTGTGTGTGTGTGTGTGTGTGTGTGTTTCTTACCTAGCTGAATTAACTAGAATTTGCAAAATAATACTACACGAAAAGGAACAGTGGCTAAGTGTGAAAACTCTGGGTTGGAGAGACCAAGCTTCGGACATCAGCTCCACCAGACACTGATTTTGTGACTCTGAAGAAGATATTTGACTTCTTGAGGGCTCCAGATTCCTTATCTGTAAGCTGAGGGTAACGATGGTCCTTCCCTCCCGGTGTTGCTGTGAAGCTGCCCGGAGACAGCACAAGCAGACAGCACAAGCAGACAGCACAGCAGCACAAGCAGAGCGGGGAACACGCAGAGCACGGGCGCCGCACACAAGTCCTCCGCAGCTGTGCTTCTGAACCTAGTCTAATGTTCGCTTGGGAATCTGATGAAACTTTTGGACCCTTTCCGCTCAAAATACACGCAGACACATAAAAACAAAATTTGCATCTTATTTTACAGGGTTCATGGACAGCAGACCCTGGATTAGGATCCCCATTCTGTATTTTAATTGAAAATTTCTTTTTCTATGCCTGTAACAGCTTTCCTTTAATTTTTTATTTATTACAACTTTGTTTTTCATGTTTTGGCCAAGTATTACATGGCCCATAGAGAATCACACGTTATATTTTCATGTATGCCTGTACAACTTAATAATATAAATCGTTTCTATTAAACCCATGTAATAGCTGACTTCTTTTTCGACTCAAGTACTCTTTCTTAATCATTATTGAGTTTTGATTCCTCTGATTTCTGTTTTAAATCTTTATTGAAATTTACCACTAAGGATCATTATACTTATGATCCCCCTTTTCTCTTTCCCCCCCTTTTTCTCTTTTTTCCCCGTTTTCTCATTTTATAAAGTATTCCTTTTGCTTAGGTCCTTCATTTTTTAAAAAAGGACTAAACATTATGAGGTTATAACATTTCTCTTTTTGTATTTTTTCATTTTTACCATTTTCTTCCAGTAGCACCTAATCCCCTTATACTCCCTCCTTACCATAATCCTCATTTCTTGGATTCTATTTTTAGTCCTTTTAAGATTTTAAGATATGTGCTTAGTTTGTTATTTTTTCACTTTAAATAAGAAAAACTCTTGATAGTATTTATGTATTTTTAGGTACTTTGACTCCTCTAATTTTAAAAACAGATTTCTAAAACAGATTTCTCATTGTAATTATAGAATAAAACATGTATCCTTTCATAGTTTAAAACTTTTTATCACTAAGCATATGATAAATATTGGTTAGCATTTCATCATTGTCTCAAAAGACAACCCTCATCTCATTTAATACAATTTATTATATGTATATATAATAAGTATACCTCCTTATTAATTATATTCAATATCTCTTCTTTGGCAGAATTTTTATTTTTACCTCCCATATGCTAATACTTGAACGTTTAATCTTTCCTGTAATTGTGTTTCTATTTCTTTTTGTATTTTTTAATAATTTTCTTTAATAATTTATATTTCTCCTTGTATCTTTGATAATATAACATATCTCAATAATTATATTTAATAATTTATCATGTTCACTTCTATGTGATTTTGGATATTTCATATTAACTATGCCTTTTATTGCTTTTTAACAATTATATCTATCTGTCTTAATACTCTTTGATTTGAATTAAACATTGTGTCATATTAATAAGGTCCTCCTGATTTCTTTCTGATCACATTTAATATAATTTCCCCATGCTTTTATTAGGAGGCATCTACTTTTTTAATTCAATTATGATTCTGAAAATTATACCTGCAAATATGTACATTGCCTTTTGTGTATTGATCTTATCTAAATAGACTTATTGCTGCTTCCTTTAAAAAAATCCCAAGTTAAATATATTAATATTTGGTCTACTTCTCACTTCACTTCAATCTTTGAAACAAATATTTAGCTCAAAAACTTAACAAAAGCAAACTGATACAGCTATTTAGTGAGGAATGTCTTTTTCCTCAAGTGTCTTTCTATACCTCCTGGTCGCACATCCTGAAATATAAGAAAACACTGACACTAAGACATCACTTCTTGTAACACACATTAGTAATTTAATGACTGCGCTTCTGGAAATGAATTACATGCAGACCCCCTACCCCCCAAAAAGTCATACTTGCTGATGACTGCCCAGGCTGACCCACAGATTTGCACGTGACTTTCTTCTTCAGTGTGACCGATGTCTGATTCTGAGTCTTCCCCACCTTTAATGCCTGGAGGTCACTTGCCCACCAGCACTCCTACATGGCACCAGTGCATCATGCTTCTTTCGTAACCCTTGTTCATGACCTGAACCATGTTAGCACTGTTTTAGGATGGGTGATGTGATTTCAAAGTAAATTGAAAGCTACTGTTTTCTATTTCATCAAACTCTTACTTTCTCGTTTTCTTAAAGTAGATCATATATTCATAGATGTTCAATACCTTCCACTGAAAATTCAACTAGAAACTTTTGATAACTGTTCAGAGCCTGATAACCCATTAGAACTGATGAATGACAAATCGATCTTCCAGGATTTGAAAATTATCTAATATCTTCCAAGACATTTCATTTCAAACAATGAATATCAGAGAGAGTATCTTGTCCATTAGAGAAAAGAGATTCTGAGTTCCCCACAAGATTTCCTACCATACCATCTAATATCACCATCTTTTCAAAAAATAATTATTTTCACCTCAAAAAATCAGGAAGGACTGTTACCTAGATCACATATACCAAAGGAATAACAACTGTGTTACAACATATCTTTCTAGCTGCTGATGGGCAGGTTTCTTTTGCCATCAACTGGGAGACGCATTCCAATATCAGAAAGGTTAAACTGTGAGAAACATAGCATCATGGATCAGAGAAAATGTGGCAGTAATGTCTTGCAACTGCCCAATGCTGGGCTCCACTGAAAATGTAGCCACTTTACCTGATTATGTCTATGGCAAAAAATAGTCTGATTTCCAAATAACTGATTACAGATGTCATCCCTTTATATTTAAAGCACCATTGTCAGTTCTACAACACTATTTAAAACCCATGTGTCATATAAAGCCAAAAGCTGGGCCTCATTTTCTATTCCACGCTCTCTTAACACTAAAAAAAGTTACCAAAATTAAGTTATATTTGTTTTCTTTAAGTATATTTTATTGATTATGCTATTACAGTTACCCCATTTATTTCTCCCCTTTATTCCCCTCCACTCTGTACCCCCTACCCCAGCATCCCATCCTCCCTTAGTTTATGTCCATGGGTCACACATATCAGTTCTTTGGCCTCTCCCTTTCCTATACTATTCTTAGCCTTCCCCTGACTATTTTGTGCCTATCGATTATGCTTCTTATTCCCTGTATGTTTTCTCCCTTTCTCCCCCCACCCCTCCCCACTGATAACCCTCCATGTGATCTCCATTCTGTGATTCTGTTCCTGTTCTTCTTGTTTCTCAGTTTGTTTTTGTTTTTAGGCTCAGTTGTTGATAGTTGTGAGTTTGCTGTCATTGCACTGTTCATAGTTTTGATCTTCTTTTTCTTAGATAAATCCCTTTAGCACTTCGTATAATAAGGGCTTGGTGATGTTGAACTCCTTTAATTTGACTTTATCTGGGAAGCACTTTATCTGCCCTTCCATTCTAAATGATAGCTTTTCTGGATAGAGCATTCTTGGGTGTAGGTCCTTGTTTTTCATGACTCTGAATACTTCTTTCCAGCCCCTTCTTGCCTGTAAGGTTTCTTTTGAGAAATCAACTGATATAGTCTTATGGGAACTCCTTTGTAGGTAACTGTCCCTTTTCTCTTGCTGCTTTTAAGATTCTCTCCTTATCTTTGATCTTGGGTAATGGAATGATAATGGGTCTTGGCGTGTACTTCCTTGGGTCCAACTTCTTTGGGACTCTCTGAGTTTCCTGGAATTCCTAGAAGTCTATTTCCTTTGCTAGATTGGGGAAGTTCTCCTTCATTATTTTTTCAAATAAGTTTTCAATTTCTCGTTCTTCCTCTTCTCTTGGCACCCTTATGATTCAGATGTTGGAACTTATAAAGTTATCCCAGGGGTTCCTAGCCCCTCCTCATTTTTTTCAATTCTTATTTCTTCATTCTGTTCTGGTTGAATGTTTATTTCTTCCTTCTGCTCCAAGTTATTGATTTGAGTCCCAGTTTTCTTCCCTTCACTGTTGGTTCCCTGTGTATTTTTCTTTATTTCACTCTGCATAGCTTTCACTTTTTCCTTTATTTTGTGACCATACTCAACCATTTCCATGAGCATCCAGATCACCAGTGCTTTGAACTCTGCATCTGATAGGTTGGCTATCTCCTCATTGCTTAGTTCTGTTTTTGGAGCTTTGATCTGTTATTTCATTTGGGTCATTTTTTTCCCCTCTGGCATTCTAGTTACATTGTAAGGGGAAGAGCCTTAAGTATTTTCCATGACAGGGCAACTTATGTGGCTGCTGTCTGTGGGGGAGAGGTCCGAGAGGGAACAACACCACTTAGTTGGCTCTCGGTGGCTCCAAGTCACTCCCCCTGTTACCCACAAGCAAATGGGCCCTTTTGGTGCTGGGTCCTGGGTGGGTGGGTTTTTCTATGTTCTAGGATCCTGCAGGCTCCTCCAACAAACTCTCCTATGAGGCTGGGAGTTTATCCCACTGCCACCACCCCCACAGAATTTTATAGCCAGAGGTTTTGAGGTTTTCTTTTCCCACACTGGAACCCTGGGTGGCACTGTCTGTCTTGCTCCCCTGTTGTTCCTCTCAGTTTATCTGCATGTGAATGTGGGACAGTCAGCTGCCGCCTTGCCCCCCTGGTCCTCTAGCCACCACCCTGCCGTATCCCCTCCACCCCTCCTAACAGTCTGGATAGATTTTTCTTCTTTAATTCTTTGGTTGTTGGACCTCCATACAGTTCCATTTTCTGGCAGCTCTGGGTTTTTTTGTTTTTAAATTTGTTGTTGCCCTTCTTTTGGTTGCGCAAAGGGGCAAAGCGTGTCTATCTACACCTCCGTCTTGGCCAGAAGTCCAGGGTATATTTGTTTTCTCCTGAACATAATCATTACACCTCTTTCTTGCCAGCTTTGTGGACCCCTTGCTGCAGTTTGAAACTCAGCTGAAGATCATAGAGTCGTCCTTTAAAATGGTATTTGCTGTCCCAAGTCTTGAGGAAGTGAAAGAAATGGGGGACGGCAATGATGACAGAGACCTGGAGGTGAGAGTCTGCTCCCTTTGAGCATGATGCGACATGGTCCAGCGCATGGCAGTCCGCCGCAATGTCCCTTCGCAGGTCACAACCTTTGTGGTTTTCTCCTTCACCCTTTTTATATGCAATAGGTACACAGAGCACTTCCCAGCACTGATCCCTACCCTTGGGTTCATGAATTCTGCAACCCGTGGGATTTAATGGGTCGTGGCTTTACAGGAACAAATGGGTGAATGGGTTTTTGGTTCATCATTTGAGCAAGGACAGGGAGTTTACTACAAGTTCTGCAAAGAAGTAAACGTAAGCAGAAAAAGGTGGAGGTAGGAAGAGCCCAAGAGTAAGATCAGTAATATGTGTGGTCTCTATTTCCTCAGCATAGCGGCACAGTGCGCAGCTGTGTGGGTTCTGGGAGGAACACATGGCACGTGGCATTGGGTGAGCTCGCATCACCATAGCAACAGCACTCCTTTCTTATGTTCGGTTTATCGGAAGAACTCAGGACACCAAGATGCAAAACCTATAGACGAGGGAGTAAAATCTTATGTAAGGCTGGCTGGCTGGTTGTACAACTTTTTTTTGTTCTTCAGGAATTATACCAAAGTATTTTAAACATATATGAGGACACTCTCCTGATCTTAGTGTCTAAAGACCTCTACAAACTGCAAATCTTAAAGGTAAAGTAAAGGGAAAAGGAGCAATTTTACTTTTGTGTCATAAATCTAAGTACACTGTACTTCATTTACTATTTCCCATTTGCCATACTTAACATCTC
Source organism: Mormoops blainvillei (assembly GCA_004026545.1). NCBI lineage: Eukaryota > Metazoa > Chordata > Mammalia > Chiroptera > Mormoopidae > Mormoops > Mormoops blainvillei. The sequence goes on from PVJD01007840.1 coordinate 64,255, forward strand.
CTTCAAATATCTGCCAGCTGAAAAAAATGTTTCCTCCCAAGGTATGCAAATATCCCCTCAATAAAACCACTTCCCTGTATTTGAAGTACAGAGGTGCCCTTTAAAGGATTTAATTTTGGGAGGATGGTACGAACAGACATTTGGGAAGCCACGCGCTGTGCGGCCATGTAAGAGAGAACACAACACGGGGCGTCAGGGGATAGGATGGTCGGCCCAGACTGCGTGCGGGTCCATGGAACCGTGAACCAGGCTTTGACAGGGTCTATATGTGTGTCCTTCCCTAGCAACTCTGCGGCTAGGGAGTTCATGGCCATCCAATCGTCATGGATACCATGCTATCCTGGAAACCCTAACAATCATCCAAAACCCACTTTCACACCCAAGACCTCACTGTGTCCCTGATGTCCCAACCAGAGACAAAAGACGTCTCTGGATATCTTATGGTCTTGAATTTTGCATTCCATACATGATGGCGTCAGGGGGCAGCTGTCTGGAGACACAGGAAAACCAGATGTGCCCGCTCTGCCCAGAGTGTCCGTGGGTTGTCCAAATCATGAAATACGCTCAAGTAAAGAAGCCGAAATGGGATGCGCGAGGGCAAGAAGGACAGCGAAGGAACGTGAAATACACTGAGCTAATCGGTGCCTCATTCGAGGCAAACATTTTCTGCACATTTAAAATGTTAACTGCCCAACTTTTTACAGTATCATTCTTGCTCCATCACTACAACCCTCTCCCCAGGCGAGCCCTTTCAGCCCCACCCGTCCGCATGCTGCTTAGTGAGCAGTTACTGTACATCGGACACTAAGCTGGATACTTACGACATGGTTCATATATCATTTGATGCTCAACGCTGTGAGGAAGTTCCTTTTATTTCTCTCACTTTTCAGATGAGGAAATGGACCCAGGGAGGGGAGCAACCGTTTATGCAACGCTAACGAACGAAGGAGGTATTCTAACCGGCGAGCCTGTGGCTCAGCCATCTTAGTCTTACACCTTCCACGTCTAGAAGCACTCCAGATTCTCAAAAACCGCTGAACCTCACTCCTGGAAAGGGCAGAGGCTGACCCCTCTGAAATTTAGAGATGCTTCTGCCCTAGGAAATGGATTTCAGAACGGTTTATACAATGGGAGCACGTGAAGGGGAAAAGGGGTGGCCGACCACTGGCATAAATACTATGGATTCGCAGACCGCCTTAAGCAGCCTGTTGGTGGTGGCCAGCCGGTGAAACATAGGCAGGTGTTCGTCCCTTCCCAAGGTTGTAAATGTGCCACTGTCCCTGCAGATTTAGGACAAAGAGAAGTTACAGCAAGGCAGACTGGAATCAAAACTTGCAAGAACTCTGTAACCAAGCTGTCTCCAGAAATGTACTCTGTATCCATGAGCCAGGAACTATCTGGGGGGTGAATTTGGAAAGAAAATTCTGGGATAAGATAACATTTCAGGATCAGATAGCATTTTAATTTTTTAAACTGAAACTCAGATCCTATGATTAAAAAAAAAATAAGAGAGCATGTGTATTTCAAAAGAAAAAGAGGTAGAGCCAATGATCCCCTTGCCACCTTGAACATTTCTGGGTGACCGTTAAAGGGGATATTAGCAAATATCCAATCCCTTTGTTAGGTGGAATTGAACAAAAGAAAGCCCAGATGTAGTTCCTATGGCAGGCAAAGGAGTATACTAGCAGATGGTAGGACACTGGCTGGCTGCTGGGTTCTCTTAAAATAAATACCGGCTGGGTGTGTAACCATCAGAGACCTGGGGACCCTCGATGCAGCGAGGTTTCCTCTGGCTTGGCAAGGCGAGCCTCACGGCTCCAGGACGGCTCTTGTGTCTTCGACAGGAAATGGCCGTGTGGATGGGCAGGGACAGGGCCTACCTGCAGGAGAGGGCCATGGTGGTCATCAGCAGGGTGCTCATCTTCGCGTCCAAGAAGGTCAAGGAGTGTGTAAGTCGCGGGTATCCCTGCAGACTGCGTCTCCGCAGGGCCCCTTCCCAAGGCTTGGGTCTGGCGGTGGGGTGGCTCTGCCGGTGGGGTGGGACGCTGGGGCGGGCATCGGAGCCCCGCCTGATGCTGCCGACCCGCAGCATTTCTCAAACAACAGATCGAGATGGGTCAGGCTTCACACCAGCAGTAGGACTGTGCCATACCTTTTTTGTTCAGTCTCAATTCTCCCCCGTAGACCACAACCAATGTTATTTGTAAGCTTATAAAGTCTTCCATTCTTACTTTCCTTCTTATTTCTCCTTTTCTGTCATATTTTGTTTATGTTAAATTTACACAAATGACTCTTGAGTACTTGCACTGAAACCGGTCAGAGGTATGACCAAAGTCCTCCTTCGCTACCCTCTCCACCCCAGTTCCTTCTCGCTGTGTCAGGTGCCACGTGCCCTGCTCAACGACTTTCAGACGGGTCCATACATGCAAACGTGGAATAACACAGCTTTGTTCCTCAGTGTTGCTTCACTAAAAGCTACCTTGTGCTTTTCTGCAATTGTTTTTCTGCAATTTGCTTTTTTTTTTTTTGTACAAACAATACGTACTACAGATACTTTCGGAGCTTTATTTCCTTCTTTGAACCACAGCATAGACTCCATAACTTTAATATATTACAGTCTACTTAACTGTTCTTCAGGAGATGGGCTTTTCAACTCAACAGTTCGGTATGTTTTGTTTTTTCTATTTCAAACGATACAAACATGGTCATCTTTGTGCGAGTGTGAGAGTATGCTCAGAAAGACAGTAGATCAAAAAGTATGAACAGATTAAAGCTGAGGAATGGACAACTATCTCCCAGTTTGCACTCCTGAAACATTAGCTTGGCCACTTCCTCACACCTTCACAAACACGGGGCTGCCATCACACTTGTTCACTGGGGCCTTTCAGGTGGAGAGCAGCTGTCTTCTAACTGCCAGTACTGACCAGGGTTGTCTGCATTTGGAGTGACCTCCGTGCCTGCCCGAACACGTCTCCCCCTTGTGGATACTCAGCCTCTCTTGGTGGCAGTTGTAAAGTTCACTGTCCCCTACCCACAGCCCACCCCTCCACTGTCAAAGAACAAACGTGTAAGTTCACACGTGCGTTGTTGAGGGCCCCCAGCTGTGACAGATTTGTTTGAGGAGCCCAGTGGGGAGAACCCGCCGCTCTGCTCTGCAATGCCCCCTGATGTCACCAGGTGGCAGTAGACCAGCATGTTCCAGAACATGTAGTTGTGGAAGCACCGAACTTTACTGAGTGAACTTCCTTTTTAAATAACGTCTTCTAAAGATGGCTACGTCGATGGTATTAATGGGAGTGGGGAAATAAGTATATAAAACAAAACCGTCAAAAATATTATTAATAAATTAAATATTCAAAGTATTAGAATAAAGCAAAAGCTGAGCTTCCCACAGGTTGGATCCTTTGTACAGTATCTCTGCAACTCAAAACCCATGAAGATTGGCTCTGTCCTTCCCTAACTCAGTGCAACCGCCAGTTCTGTCCTCAGGAGTACCTGCCTGACCCCTAACCATTCCATTCACTGAAAAAAGACTTTTTTCCTTCATAAACTACCCTAGCCTGTCTTCCAGCACCTCAGAGGCCCCTGTCCTATTGAACAACCCAGACTATCATTCACACTCCAACAGAAATGTTTTTTTAAGTGGTATTCCTCTTATGTGACCCATGTGCCCGTCTGGATGAAAAAAGTGCTACAAATCAAAGGATATTTGTCCCTTCAATTAAACTCTTCAAGAAATGTGAGCTAAACATGTCATCTTATAGCATTAACAGAGACTTTTTTTCCTAGGTTTGTTCCTCTGGCACATGAGCATTTTAAAAATTGGAGGAAGCCCTGGCCAGTGTGGCTAGTTGCTTGGAGTGCCGTTTCACACAAGGGTTGCGGGTTCGATTCCTGGTCAGGGCACACACCTAGGTTAAGGGTTCGATCCCTGGTAGGGGAGCCTACGAAAGGCATCGTAGTTTCTCTCTCACATCAGTGCTTTTCTCTCTCTCTCTCACCATCTCTCTCTCCCTCCCTCCCCCTTCTTCTCTCTCTAAAAAGCAATGGAAAAATGTCCTTGGGTGAGGAAGATTTCCAGTCAAAGCTAACAAATGGACATGTCTTTATCTCCTCTGCCTCCAGAGTTCTCACAAAATGATAGTAATGAAATTTGTTAGAGGGTGTAAATCCACAGCAACAAAGAGAATGAGTGAAGGGTTTTCAATGGGCTGGTGACATCGACTTTTGGATTAGAGAACAGAGGGAAGATGGGAGCTGATAAAGCCAGGCAGGGGAGGCGGAGAGGCTGGGGCGCATGAACTTGGGATGAGGAAAGCTGAGAAGGCACGCAGTACACCTGGTAGAACCCCAGAGAGGCTGGCACTGTGGAAGCCAAAGTAATAATGACCAACGGGTGGGAGGCAAAGGAAGGCTGAGAACATAAGCATTAACTAAAAGAATTCGTCAGAAGTTCTTGCAGAAGATCCATATTGCCTCCCCTCCTTGACATGCACACTCTATTCCACGGGGATATGAGCCCATTGGCAGGCAAAATCTGAGAGTAGTTTTCCAAAACAGTTGTTGGTTCCCAACAAAATCACCTCATTCTGTTGTTGAGATCTCCGTGACCGCCGTCTCCCCACCTTGTTATTCTAAGACGAAGCCCCCCGCTGACGAGCCCCGCTCACACAGAAAACATCACGTTCTTAAATAGGACCGGACGACCAAGACACGTGAGAAAGCCCTCCGAAGACGAGATCAATATAAATAAAGAGAAAAAGTGATTATCAAAAACAGATAACTGAGTACAGACAAGAATTTGGTCTCAATAAGGGCTGATAAGGCATTTACAGGGCTCCTAAATGGGGAGATTCCCCGAGCCGGCCTCACCAAGGAGTATGTGCAGAAAGAATCTGAGAACATTCACGGGAGAAAGAGCTCTCCTTCTCGAGCGGAGAGGATCGCTCTCTGCATCCTAAGCCAGTCACGCTCCCGGTCCATGACCCGGTCACCTCCCATGCTTCTTCAGAACGGCTGTGTGTGGGGGATGGATGGATGAATGGATGGATGGGTGGGTGGATGGATGGATGGGTGGGTGGATGGATGGATGGATGGATGGATGGATGGATGGATGGACGGATAGATAGATAGATAGATAGATAGATAGATAGATAGATAGATAGATAAATGATGGATAGATAGATAGATATAGATAGATAGATAGATAGATAGATAGATAGATAGATAGACAGATAGATATAGGGACAGATAGAGGAGGGTGGGTAGGTGTGGGTGGGTCAAGCTGCATGACAGGCGGGGATAAGGGGGCACAACAGAAGGAGAAAGAAGGACAAACCAGCCTTGGGGTCCCCTAGAGGACCGATGTGACTCGTTCTACCACCCACATTTGCATCAGCGTATTTATCTAGGAAAAGTAATCACTTGTCTTAGAGACAAGAAGATTCTGCAGGACCACCAGCTTATCAAACCTACATGTGGACAGAGCCCTTTAAAAAACAGAACATAACAACAACATCTTTAACTGTACTGAAACCTTCATGAATCAAAATGTCTCTTCTACCTCTCCTCTCTTATGTCTCCACTCCTTTCTTTTTGCATTTAATCTGGTCAAACAAATCAATCAAGATGAAAACCTAAATATTTGAGCAGCCTATGTTTTAAGGACATTGCGGGGAACCATACATAAGTGTGGTGGTAGTAGCTCTGACATCAGAAATCAGTGCTCTGAACTTTAAACAATGAATTTCCATGAGATGAATCAGAGAAATTTCAGGAAGAAAAGTCACATTTCTCCAGTGGCTGAGAGAGTCACCCGACGTTTTTCATACAAGGAGAAGGAGGCCCGACAGTGTTTGGATATCAACCTCCAGGACCTCCCTGCAGGTATCCTGGGAATCTGCTACCTGCGAATTGCTACCTGAGCTATGAAACACAAACTAACAGTGACTCGGCAAAGCACTGAGCTTGCTGTAAGTTTGCAGCAAGGCTCTGAGCACTTGCTACAAACTTTCTTTCGTGTTTGTGAGATCCGCCTTACCCCCTTAGCCTCCCTAGTAAGTGTTAGGGGGTAGCAATCCGTAGGTGAGGAAACCCAGGCTCAGTCACAGCACCACGACAGCACGCGGCTTCCGTGCACCCTGAGGCTCGTCTTCTGACCCTAGTCTGGGGCACGCAGTAGAGGTTCGGGTACAGCCATCCGATGCTGACTCTGCACAGTAACACATTTTCTCCCTGTGTTTTCTGCCAGGCAAGTGTGGACACTCCCTGTCTGGGGGTCCTGGCTGCGGAGCTGTGTCTCTTGTGCTGGCACACCAGCCGGCCCATCACAGAGCAAGCATCCTTGGGGATGTACCACCTCCTCTGCATCGCCAAGTGTCAGAATGGTAAGGCTGAGTCGCCCCTGCCTGAAGGGTCGCTGAGGGTCTGCTGCTAAGATCAGAACACACCCCAATTAAAAAAAAAAAAAAAAAGAAAGCAGAAAAACAATAATGAGAACAGCAATGACACCAAAAACCGAAGGGAGAAAAGCAGAGAGAAGATGCAAATTACCAGTATCAGGAACGAGAGAGGGGGTGTCACTAGAAATTTGACGGGTATTAAAAGAATAGTAAAGGATATTATGATCACCTTCATGCCAGTGAATCTGACAAGTTAGACACATTTATTGAAAACACAAATTACCAAAGCTCCCTCAAGAAGAACTAGATAACCTGAATACCCTGTATCTGTCAAAGAAAATGAATTTGTAGCTAAAAGCCTTCTTACAAAGAAAACTCCAGCAAACATTCAAGGAAGAAATTACACCAGTTCTTACAAATGTGTGCAGAAATGTGAAGATGAGGAAATACTTGCCAACTCATTCTATGAGGCCAGCATTATTCTAATACCAAAACCGCATAAAGACATCACAAAAAAAATAAAAATGGAAACAGAAAGCTACAGACCAATCGATGTCTCTCAAGGACATAGATGCAAAAATTTTTAGCAACTTCAGCAAATCAAATACTGCAATATATAAAAAGAATAACATACCCTGACATATGGAATTTATCCCAGGAACAAAACATCAACCTAACATTTGAAAATCAACCAGTGTAACACACTATAGTCACAAATGAAAGCAGAAACTGTATGATCATGCAGTAGACCTAGAAAAAGCATTTGGCAAAATTCAGCATCCATTTCTGATTTAAAAAAAAAATACTCTCAGAAAACTAGAAATACAAAGTAAGCTTCCTCTTCCTGCTAAAGTACATCAGTGAAAAATCTACAGCTGACAATGTACTTGATCATGAAACACTGAATGATCATCCCAAAAGGTCAGGGAAGAGACAAGGATGGGCACTTCTATTCAGTGTTGAACAGAGTCCCAAAACGGAGCCATACATATATGGTCAGGTGGATTTCAACAAAGTTTCAAAGGCAAGTCAGTGAAGAAAGGACACATTTCAATAAATAGTAACTAAAAAATTGGTCATTTCATATAATGACAGAGGGAGACTTGACATGGGGTGGTGAACCCACAATACAATATACAGATGATGTATCACAGAAATGTACACTTGAAACTTATGTAATGTTATTAACCAATGTTGCCCCAATAAATTGAACTTTAAAAACTGGTTATTTGTGGGCAAAAAAGAAGGGGGGAATTTGATCTATGTCTCATACATGGACAAAAGCTAATTCAAAATGGATCATGGGACTAAATGTAAAACCTGCAACTATGAAACTAGAGGAAACATTTGTATGTTGGATTAGGCAAAGATTTCTCAAATACAACACCAAAAGCATGACTCATAAATGAAAAAAATAATTAAGTATTTCTGCTCTTTGGAAGACACTGTTAAGAGAACAGGTAAACCATGAACTGGGAGAATATATTTGCTAGTTCCATATCTGATAAAAGACTTGTACCCAGAATTTTAAAAGAACACTCCAAACCCACTAAGAAAACAGAGTCAAATTTAAGAAAAACAATAGTAGGTTTGAATAGTTACTTCACCAAAGAAGCACAAATGGCAAGGAAACACATCAAACCGTGTTCGATATATAGTTATAAAAGAATGTAAATTAAAACTGTCACAAGATACCACTGAACACCCATTAGAATGTCTGAAGCTGGAAAGACTGACCACACCAAATGTGACTTGATGTGAGGAGCTGAAGCTCCCACACATTGCTAGCAGATACGTAAAATGATACCACTTTGGAAAATCATTTGGCAGAATCCTAAAAAGCTACACACATATCTACCACACACTCCAGCCATTTAATAATTTAACAATTTAGTATTTACCTAAGAGAAGCGAAAACAAATATGCGTAAAAAGACGTGCACATGCATGTGGACGGCACCTTTATTTGTAATAGCCAAACACTGCAAACGACCCAAATGCCTGTCAATTGGCGGGCGATCAGACAAACAGGAGCAGTGCATGCGTACAACCGAACAGCACTCAGTAAAGAGGAACCAACTACTGATGTGTCCAACAGCGTGAATGAATCACAAATAATTCTGCCTCTGCCCTTACTCCTTCGGACTATCCAGTAGCTTTACAATGGATCTGATGCCTCCATGTAGTGCTATCTGGTCCATCTACTGAAATTATCTATGTTCTTTTTTTTAAAGATTTTATTTTATTTTTAGACAGAGGGAAAGGGAGGGAGAAAGAGAGGGGGAGAAACATCAATGCGCAGTTGCCTCCCGCACACCCACCACTGAGGACCTGACCTGCAACCCAGGCATGTGCCCTGACTGGGAATCGAACCAGCAACCCTTTGGTTCGCAGGTGGAATTATCTACATTCTTCACTCCCATTTCACAGAGGCTTTTCCTACAACACTTGAACTCTAGGCCCATGCAGTCATAATAGTTTAATGTGACCAAACTATCGGCGGGGCACTAAATATCCAGAAAACTTCCAATCTCCAGAATTGGGCACTAAGAGGAAGTTGGAAATAGCAATGTCATAGAAGGGACCAGTTATCAAATTTTTAAAAAAAGTAATTAAACTCTTTCCTTTAATACAGAGGATATTGTACAAAACACAACTGCCAAGTATCAGCAGTCCGGAAACCACTGTCTCCTGTCTTCTCTCTCTGATATAGAATTCCTACTCAACGTCTTGCAAGAAGACAAAACTAAAGTCGCTCAGGTAATGTAGGCCCCATGTTATCTTATGGTTTTTGTTTCATGTGTATTATTATTTTTTGTGACAACTTACTTCAACATAAATTTATATTTTAATTTTTTTTCATTTTATATTCATGGAATATACACAAGAAATACACAATGAGAGACAATGTGGCTCATTCATCTTTCTTCACCGAGAAATGCGTAATCATGTAACTTTGTTCACAATTTATGCTCCATGGTCCATGGATGTTCCTCTAACTTTAAAAAGGAGTGTTTGAATTGCATTGTTTGTATCTCACTCATGGACTTATGGGCCTTTTTTTTTTTTCTCTGCCTGCTTCCTGACCCCTCTCCGGGAAAGAGAAAAGTCCACAGCCCTTCCCACCCCACCCTCTCCTGTATCTTCTACTAATCACGGTTGTTTCTGATCTGAGCAAAATCATTGCCCAAGCCGACAGAGTCTGCAATGATCTCTAATATGTGAGTGGCTGAGCTGGGGTAAAATCAGTACTTTACAGCTCCTCTTGGCTTGAATGCCATGGTTTTCTGCTTCTCCCCGGCCTGCCCTCAGAGCTGTTACCTAGATGAAAACGTTTTCATTGCTTTAAAAATATACATATACACACACACACACACATATAATTTAGCTGGAATTATAATCATCTTAATACCAACAGTGTAAATTATACTTTTTAACCTTTTTTAACAGAGGACAGGGCCCACAACAGCAAAACTGCGGAGAGCCCACCGAAACCACGTGGCGCTCCCTAGCACCAGGGCTTCCGCATGACGTCCGAGGTCAGGGTGATGTGGGGCCTGAGGCCATGGTTGTCTCTCTGGGTTTCAGAGTGTGGGGCAGATGTTGCTGCCATCTTTGCTGACCGACTTCGTGTGGAGCCTTCTGACGAGACTCTCTGAGCCGGACCGTGGGATGGCGAGGGAGGCGGCCACCATGCTGAAGCTGACTCTGGAGTATCACGCCCACAAGGTCATTATGGTGAGACACTGGCCAGAGGGCATGGGAGCCCAGAACTTACCCGCCTTGGTGCTCCGGTGGCCTTTGGTATAGATCTACTTCTTTTCATATATATAGTCCTTGCCATTTCATCATCATGTCACTAATTAAGTGAGGTGTTTTTGGTGAAAAATTTCAAGCATACGGAAAAGTTTAGAAAATAATGTAATGAACATTTTACCCACCAATCATCCAAATCGTAACATCTTGCCGTATTTACTTCAAATTTTTAAAAGAAATATATTAATCACAATAAACTAGTATGGCTATAATTAGAATCACCCTTGTAACCATTAAGGGGAGCTTTGAAGGGCCCTCGGTTTGCTGTAGGGCTGGCCACCAAATCTATGGAGCCCGGTGCCAAGTGCAATGTGGGACTTCTTATTCAAAACCCAGGGGGAAAGTACCATGAAAAGTACAAGCACATGAAGTTCTTTCCTTTCCTCCACAGTCTCTGTCTCTGTCTGTCTGCCCCTCCTCCCCCTCTTTCTCCCTGTTTGTCATGTGTTTTTATTTAAAGTCTAAGTAAAAAAAAAACAAAAAAAAACTAAAATTTAAAATTATTAGTATGAATGTTACCATCTTTATATTGTGCAATTCCAACTATAGATATAAATATAAGAGCATTTAACTCAACAAAACAATGTACTTCATAGCTCTTACATATGTGTTTCTCATTCTTCCCAGAAGACTGGCAAGACTCCAAAACTCCATTGTCTTTATTTCACTTCTTGGCATTCGTACACTCGATGAGCACTCTCTGCCCTCGGCTTACTGGTGAGGAAGGCAGGCAGGCAGGGAAAGGGTGTGGGGTCCCCGTCTTTCTCTTCCCTGCCCTGAGTGCTCGTCTTATACTTGTTCTGATTTCCCGCTGAACTCCTACAGATCCCAGGGCCAATGGAATCCTGGGCACAGGAACCACAGCTGACATTTTACACACATTTCCTTGGCTCGCATGCACGCTCCACTGTCCCACGGGAGTTCACTCACAAAACACAAACCCAAAGATAAAATTACTACAAATATCGAGAGGGCATCGCCTGAGCTTTAAACAAAGTGAGGGATCTTCTGAGGTAGGGCCCCATGCAAATGCACAGGTCACATGCCCCTGAAGCCAGCCCGGGTGACGATAGGAGGGTGCAGCGTCAGCCCCCAACTCCCGACCTCGCAGTGTTATGTGGTTGAAAATAAACGAGAGCTGGAACTCAGGGTCAGAGAGCGGCGCAGGGGCGGGGGGTGTGAAAGCTCCTTGCGGATCTCCCAGCACCGCCACCGGCAGTGCTGGGAGAGGAGGTTCTGAGAGCAGCGCATGGAACCAGGGCAGAGCCGAGGGACAGAGGTCATGTCCGTGACAGGAGCAAGCTCCCCCCTCACACAGTGAGAAAGGGAGGCTGGCTAAAACTATGCCAAGTCCCTGGAGAGGAAGAGAAGCCAAACCAGCTGACACTAGAGTAAAAGCATTAAACATGGAAAGAAAGCCTCAACAACAATGGTGGGGGTGGGGGGGTCAGCAACCCAAGCCCCTAGCCCAGCTCCCACAAACCACTGAACTACTGAATAAAGTGGACTCTTCTCTTAAACAGGGTTCTAAAATCAGTTATAACGAAAAATTGTGTGTGGCTAACTCTGTCTGCCCCAATCCTCTAAATGGCACACACAGTACGTGGCCTTACAATCCCTAAACAAGGCTTACACAGAAGTCTTTCCTGGAGGATTACAGCAGGTCATCGTTTCTATAACAGAGCAGACGGTATGGGGCCGGCTTGTTTGGGGGACACGCTGCTTTCACAGGAGGAGGAGGAGGACAGGAAAGAGTTCTAAACCCAATAGTTAATAGGTTCACGGACAGGAGTAATGTCCAGTGTCTCCCATTTCTCATTGACCTGGGTGCATTATGTGGAGGAGGAACGCCTGTACTACTTAACACTTCACCTTTTTTCTTTCGTTTGGAGTAGCAGGTTGAGCACGTATCACTGAGTTGTATCTGAGGCAATTACAACAGAATATAAATGTACTTTGCATAAACTTTTCAGCTTATGACTTCTGGGGAGCATTTTCAAAATAAGAAGTGAACTGGAAAGATGAAATCTGATGCCAACTATACAAACATTGATCTGAGACAAATCCCCAGGTCAAGCTAGTGCCCTCCCTATTCAAGAATGACTAAAAACGGGGAAAACATTCGGCCCATAGATAGAATTTCCAAGATTATGACTCAGTGTTTACTATTCTGGGCCATCTCTCCATCACAGTTTGCTCCTTCAGAATGTAGATTCAAGTTGTCTCTGTCAAAAAATATTTTTGAAGAATATAGTGCCATTGTTATTCTGTTCCATTATTTTGCCTTTCTCCTTCAAAAGTATGGATTATATCTAGGTTTTCTATATTGAGCTTATGTGCCTTATACAATAAAATTGTGTATACTCCCAAAACAAACTTTTATTTTTTTAAAGTAGGCATTTTTCGCACTACCAATAAATGCACAGAGAGAAGTTTATTCCTTAGCCAAATATGTATTTTGCATTGTGTGGTCACGCGCATAAACATGCCTTCCACTAGCATTTATTTCTGTGTTCACTGCTTGCCACCTTGGCTACTCTGAGAAGGACGGAATGCTCAGGTGTGAGAAGCGCCCTGGCTTAGCGGGGGCTGGACCGGGGCACCCTGGCTGACCTGTGGGATTGCTCTTCCAGGTGTCTAAGATTGTGGACCTTATTTATAAGCAACTGTGTGAGAATCCCACTCACGTGATGAAGCATACTCTGCTGCGAGTCATCACCTTGCTGACACGGACCTCGCCGAAAAAAGTCGTCTTTCAGCTGATGGATTACCCAGTCCCCGCAGACAGGTGAGGCCCCCTCACCCCTGCCACACGGGGCTGCTCACAGTGGCAGGGCCAGGCGGACCTGGACACGCCAGGGCTGGTCTCTTTTTTTCTGAAAGGGAGTATCTACTTCTGCATCACGCAGGATGGTTGCAGCCTTAAATATGGTCACGCACGTCATTCGTTCACCTGCATGGCCCCTGGCTCAGAGTGGGTCATCAAGAAATGACCGCTGCACTGTTTAGCTGAGTCTTTGTGTTCTGCGTATCTGGTCGAAACAAACCTCCCCTCAGAGTGGTAATGAGTTTTTCTCCACATGTGATAAAAGTCATAGTGTTCTTTTCTCATTTATGAAAGACAGACGTAAGATATTTCCACCCACTGATAAAATGATGAGATATTAAAAATTCCCAGACGTAATTGGGAGCCCCCCTATCCCTTAGCTGTTTATCTGAAATTCATGATCCAGGATCACAGGAAATGCCTAAGAAGAAAATAATGCTAATATGAGCCTATGGGGCAGTGACTCTAACAGACACATTAGAAGGGACTAATAAACTCCATCACTCTGTTTCCATAGTTTGTGCATTGGACAGGAAAGTATTACTTCTCTATTATTAATGGTATAAAAGGCAGAAAGTAATATTATACTTAGAACAGATTTGGGCTTTGGAAACAAAGGAATCTGAATTCTATCCCATCTATGCAAGTTTTATAAACTCCTTGACCCTCCATTTCCCCTTCTGTGAATTGAAAAAAGTTCGTTTTATGTATAAAGCTGTTACATGGGGTCAATGAGTTATCACCTGTGAAAGGGCATCAAAATGAACAAAATGCTGAACCAATTCCAGGACTGACTTTCTTTTTCCAACTGAAAGATTGTATTTATTTAGGAAGCTTAACCTCACAAAGAAAATTTAGAAAATTCCTAAAAACCAGAAATCTTCCTAAGACTTGATGTGCTTCATTCAGGAACTAAGCACCCGCTGTGTGTAGAATATCACCAGCCTTTCCAGCATTGTGTTAAGGGGAGGGAACGTTCCCACGTGGCTAGGAGATAACAGTTTACAGTGAATCCAGTACAAATGATATTTATTGAGGGGGAACAGAGAGCAAGATGATTAGAATTAGGTGAATTGAATTAAAATAGTCCAAAGCAGGTCTTGTGCAACAGTAGGCGAGATAGAAAAGAGGACAGGTAGGAGACAGGCTAAACTGGAAAAAGAGAAGGAAGCCCTGGTCATCCAGAGGCATGACCAAGAGATGTGGGGATGAGGCGGGCACTGAGGTTCTGGTCCGCGTGGTTTCCAGCACGTTTCTAAGAGGCGGGAGCAGTTGAGTAATGGGCTCTAGAGAACTGGGCACGTCCCTGTTCTGGGGGTCCAGGCCCCCACATAGGAACCTGCAGGCAGAGGGACAAAGCAATAGGGCACAGAAACCAGCATGGGCTGACAGGACACTAGAAATACCCCGGCACAGAGGGACGCTGCCGTTTTTAGGATGCACCACTGTAAGAATAATCGTGAAGAGTGGCTGGGTGTGCAGGGAAAGGAGCTAGGGGCCTGGAGACTGAGAAGCCAGGGTTCCAGTCACATCCATGTCACGAATTAAATCTGTGACATTTGCCAAAATGGCTCGCTCCTCTGGCCCGTTCTTTTAATTTTAATTAACTTCACATTTAATTTTCTAATCTTTTAATTTACAGAGTCAGTTTTCTATTTAGTTTTTACCTGTACTGCTTTCAATTGGTATATTTATTTACATGTTAATTTTCCTACCAGTTTTTAAATATTCTATTACCCTTGCACAAACCAGGCCATGAGGTGGGAGGAAGAGAATACGGGGGACAGGGTGCCGGTCAGTTCTTCACATTGAGCTGAACTGATGTTTCAGTAGGAAGTGAACTTGCAGTCTTTGCGGACTGCATTTTTATTACTGAAATTCTCCCTCTGTTTTCAATGACAAGAGACCCGACAGGATCATTTGCAAATGGGAATACTGGCTCGTGTAGGATTTGTCTGCAGTGCCTTTTCTGCTATAGAAAGATGTCAGAC
>PVJD01007841.1:0-79276 GCA_004026545.1 Mormoops blainvillei
GTTGCTCGAAACAGAGGTTAGCTGATCGGAAGGCCCCTCAGTAAATGGACTAGGGTTGAAGCTGGGTTGTGCCTAAACCGTTAGGTTTTTCCCTTATGTTAAACTGAGGTTGTATACAGATATGAAATTATAATGGCACAAAATGCCTGCTTCCCATAAGCAGCAGGAAAATTATGAAATCAGAAATTTGCTCCTTTCTCTCCTACCTAAGTACATCCAAGTCGAAGCGTTTTTATTTAATATACAAAGATGACTCAGATTAGCATCAAAATATGACAGGTGATCAATTTTCCCAATATAACCTTATTGTAAATGAATGGAACAGGAGCTAAATGCTTATGTTTTATAATTAGAGCAATTTAAAATTGAGTTGAAACTATTGTAATACGATTTTAAAATCTTGGAGCAAGCAACAGTGAAATTGATAAAAGACTGGAAAATCTGTAGATACCACTGCAGTTAAGTCCCTGGTTCTGACCACAAGATGCCTATAGGAAACAATACTCAAATCATTATCATCCGAACAAACAAGAGACTTGTTTTATGTCAAGGATCCACAGAGTTAGCTGTTGGCTAGAAATGCCACTCAAAGCTTCAGTAAGTGTACTAGGTTTTGGAAACAAACCACTCTACCTGTGAAGAAAATTCTTCAAGTTAACCTCCAAAAGCAACACATTCTATGTTGCTTGCGGTCGGGCCTACTTTCATCCACGGCAGCAGGTTGTCTGGGAAAAGAAATGGACTTAAAGCCAGAAGGCCTGGATTTGAGGCTGTTCTCTTTGACTTGGCCTTTATGCAAGAATGAGTAAGCCGCAGTCCTCTGCAGCCTGATTTCTCCTGGCATTAAAAGGAAAATACGGATCCTAGCCCTGTCTACTTCGAAAGACCGTGGTGAGAATCACATGGGATAATTATGTGGAAGGTGCTTTGTAAACTTAGAAATACTCTAAGAAGGTAGGGCAAGGGCAAGGAGGCCAGATTTGAGTCTGAATCTTCTGCTGGGAGGCGGGTCTCCCAGCTGATGGCTGTTGTGGGGAGGGGCTAACTTCTCTGTTTGAGGGTCACCTCATCCAAGGTGAGCCGGCAGAATCGCCCTAGGGCCAGGTCCCTGTTCACGCCACAGTACAGCTCGACTCTGAAAGACTCATTCCGTAAGCCATCAGGAGAGCCGATCGAGCAGCGAGGATGCTTACATTCTGATTGGGTGAACAGATCTACACAGCTAGTTGTAAAAAAAGCCAACACATGACATCTTCCGGTCTACATTTGATGACTTTAGATGGGCAAATTTGGCAAATATTTGGAAAGTTTGAGGATGGGGGCTTATTAAAGCTCCTTTTGTTTCACTTCCTGCCCTCCCACCTGCCGTGAAGCCAGAGCAAGAAGAGAGGGCAGAGAGCGGCCAGACTTGCTGCCTGATTTTCATGGCCTCTCTCTGAGACCATGTTCCTTAAATAGATGTCTTAATGGAGGAAGTCAGTTGTTTCAGTACGTGGCTCAGACTGAGAAAACAGGCACTCTCTTCAAAACTCTACGGCTTCAGGAGAACAATGGGTGAAAATAAGAGCCTTAACAGATCTGATGCATTTTCCTCACTTTAGAGAATGTCTGTTCCTCATGCATTATTCTCTAGCCAACAGAACAAGGATGCCGAGCTCATACTCTTTTTGTGGACACTATGGTTTTAAAGGATACGGAGTCTCAGCTATCAAAGCAATCTAGTAGTTTCCACTCATATCAAGGCCAATGGACAATATAAAATACTTAGGGAGGGGTGTGGCGAAGGACAGTCCTTTTCTTTCTTTGCCTTATTCAGCGTGTTAATAGTTCCAAGAAATTACTACTTCTTTAATTTTTCAAAATGCATTTTAAAGAGGCCATTGTTTTTATTGGACATCTTTCTTCCAGACTGCAAGAATTTTTCATTTCCCATGGTTAAAATGATTCATGTTAGAGGATTTATTCTGGACATGGACAATACCCAACTTACACTGGGTTTTTATGGAGAAAACTTACCTTTTGTGGTGATTTAGCTTAGAATGGCTATTTTGAGTTAAGTGACTTAGGTTAGAAAGTCTAAGTAGAAAGGCAATGAGGTTCTCCCCAGCAACGTACAGTTATTCAACTAAAAATAATGTCGTGTGTAAATTAAAAAACAATGATAGATTCTGCTGCGTGAACAGCACAGCATAAGGTGCAAGAACAGGGGGAGAGGAAGCTACTATAAAAATATATGGTTTATGCTGACAATAATAATGACACATATTGGCATACTCCGGTTCTGCCACTCGTACCTTTGTTTCTCTACAAGTTATTTATCCTCTCTGCGCTTCCATTTTTTATCTTTAAAGTAGGGAGAGTGATAGTCTCTACCTCTTACGGTTGTCATAAAAATTAAATTAAATTAAATAATCACTGCAAAGTATTTAGCTAAGTGTCTGAAATATTGTAAACACTTAACTCTCATTAGCTGCAATAAAATCAATAATATCATTTGTCTACATGAGTAAGGAAAAAGTAAGCACAAGGATGAGAACAACAAACACGTATATGGTTATTTACTGTGTGCTGAGCACTGTCCTAAATACATGTCACCATTATATCTATTAACATATTTAAGCTTAATTCCTACTCCATAACGTAGATATGTTATTATTCCCACTGCAGAGACAGGAGAACCAAGGCACAGAAAGGTTGAGTGACTTCCCTAAGTCTACATAATGGAAAAGATTTGGCCGGGCAATCTGCAGGTATCTCAGTGTTTCCTGAAGTGATTTAACAACTTGGGGTTTTTTATAATCTTGTTTAATGATGTCATTGGTTTCTATTTTTAAAAAAATATGCAATGGTTATTTTATAGTAGCCATTACCCCCATGATTTATTTCTTTGTGTCTCTGAAAATAAAGGCACCACGAAACAATGATATGGGGGAAATTAACGGTTAACTTTGTGTATTATTCACATGTGCAAAAGAAAAATATCTAATGCCAACTGTGGACAAAGCAATATTCTTCAGTGGCAAGAGGGGAAGATCTGCAGAGTTAGGGCATTTTGATCTCTTTTCCACTTTTTCTTACCAGGGACACACTGATGGGATGTCTAAACGTGTGGCAAGGTGGCCCTTTATCTCTTCTTTCTGCCTTCCCAGCCCCTATTCTGCGACTAATGCCCGTACAAGAAAACAGAAGCCCCCGCTTGACATGGAGCTCTTAAAAATCTTTTACAATTGAACCAATATTCCTTTTTGATAACATTTCCCCTTCTTATTTTGTAATGATTTCCCCTACATTTTTATTTTTTATTTTTTAGTTGTCTTCAAAGCCCAGATGCTTAAATTGGTTGCCCTGGATCTTAACAGTGACTCCAGAGCAGTGGAATTTTAAATATGGTCTCAGACTTTCAAGACGTGACAGCTTGATTATTTTACAAGGCTGAAACCCTGAATCAAGTCTGTAATTTTAAGAATCAAAATTGTTTTCCCATCGATGTAGACATTTTGTAATGTGTGGTCCATAGCGATTTACAAGCGGTTTACAGCTGTTGTCTCTTTGTGCCTGAGCTCATGGAGAGTCCAGGAGCTCAACCTCCTGGGACTGCTATTAATTTCACTCTCGTTTTAGACATCTTTTCCTTCAACTAGCAATTTTCTGGCTTCCTCATACAACACTGTAGCCTCATGGCATTCAGACATTCACAGGGCACTTGGACAATTTAGCAATGATCTAAAATACAGGTTTTTAAAACAAGGGGCTTATTTAAATGCTAGTGACACAGAAAATGACTCATGAATAAAAAAGTAAGTGCCAGAAACGAAGAGAAATTACTTAAACTAAGATCGGGGTAGATAACTTCTTTAGTATAAGGAGAAGTGGGTAATATATATAATATCAATCTGGGGCAATTGCGACTGCCAAACCTCAATGGAACAATTTCAAATGTCACTGAGGAACAAAGCAAGACTCTTTAGGGCAAACAAACCAAATTTTATTGCACATGGACATGATTTGGGAGATGCTCTGTCTGACTCCATGTTTGAAAGGACCTGACACGTCGTTTCCCACGTGTGCTTTGGAAATCCTACTGTTATCCTTCTCGAAGAAGTCATTATATTGGCTTTGAAAATGGGGTAAACGTAAAGTACACGGGCACACAAAGTAAAACGTGTTAACCAGAGTGGAAAACTGACACCTTTTGTATTTTGGCTCTAACATGCCTCCAACGTGCAGACCTCAGTCAAAATCTCGAGTCTTGACCCTGTTATTGTTTGTATTTATTACTTAGCCTTTGATTGTTTCTTTCCGACCTTCCTACATTAACATTTTGTTTCTCAGTTTCTTTACCCCTAAAATGGTGGTAATAATCATATGATAGGGTTGTTATAAGTATTATATTCATTCATGTTTGTAAAATTTTAGAATTTTGTCAGGCAGAGAGAAAACACCATATAATGTTTGAATAAAGAGACTGTTCCCTGCTTCTCTTCTATTCTGATAAAAAAAAATATCTGATTAATATACCATTGTATCTGTATGTGGTAGGCCATGTAAATAGACCACATGATATTTAAAATCCTGGGACCCACTTTTTTTTTTTTTTTAAGAATAAGGCATTTTTGAATTGCAAGTTATGGAGAACACTAGATGCCATAGTGAGAAGTTAGATGAGGAAGATGAGGAAAATAAAGAATTGAAAATCCTAGCTGTTAGATAGTGGTTGCAGCTTTTTTAGGATTATTTTTGGCCCATGTAAATTGCAAAAGCAGACACAAACATCGACAACACAAACCTGATCAGAATATGACTTTAAAATAGGGATACCTGCTATTGTAAAAGAATCTAATGATAATAAAACCTGAGGGAATAGGCATTAGAAAATAGCAGGTTATTTTCTCTTCCTTAAAAGTCCTGAAACTTAATTTCACCATTCCTAGTCATAGGATAAAACATCTGTTCTAATGGAAAAACAACAAAAATCCGTTTTTGAAAAGCTCCACCAAGAATTTTTCACACGAGTAGATGGAAATACGTATTCCATTTTTAGACAACTGCTCTTTCTTGATTTAAAAAAGCCAATGGTCAAAATACACAAATATCACATTTGCCTTCCATCACAACACTCTGATACGCATAAAAGTTTTAACACCCATCATGTTTAATTAACTCATTCATTTATCCCTCCTTTCTGTTTGAAAACAGAGGACAGCCAGGCACTGGGAATGCTGAAATAAAACACTTAATCCCTGTCTTCCGGCATTTACACTTTAGCCAGGAAGTCAAACCCCAAACAATTAAGATATGATGTGATTAGCTCTGTGACAGAGATAAACACAGGATGGAATTGATGAGAGAGGATGAATCCAGACTACAGTCTCAGGGATGGTGACATCTGACCAGTGTCTTAAGGCCCTGTTAGAATAGCAAGGTTAAGGTTCCCTAGGCAGGGGAAATGATTTGTGCAAAAGCAGAGATAGGTAAAAAAGCATTTGCAATTTCTCAGACAGAATTAATCAATCTCAGATACAGCACCTCAGCATGTTGTCTATATTTCTGTTAGCATGAATATTATGTGTCTTTTCATTGATCTACATGCATGTCTTCCTCGGTAGACACTAACTCAGAAGCAGGCCAATTCATCCTTGTACCTCCCTTGCCTACATGGGTTTGATGGAATAAATGAATGAATCACAGTGAGCTTTCACAAGAAACACCTGTGAAATATGAACTCCGCAAAACACCCACTGAACCACTCATCAATAAGGGGAGACTCTTTGGTTTTTGCAAACATGGTCCCATTCCCAGGGACAGGACAGGGAAAGGTCTCTTAGTCTTTTCAAAAAATGTCATCCCGCAGACATTTTTGTGGTTATGTGGAAAAGGGGTCTGGGAAATATGCTCTCACATGGCATGGCTGGAATGAGGAATGGGAACTGTTTTTCCATCTACAAGTTTTTGGAAAAGGCAATATAAGAACAAAGAAAGCATCAGTGTCGGTCAGCATTCTCAGTGTGTCGAGTTGAAGGGTGCTATAAACAGGGAAAAGTTTCACAGGGCATATCCACCCAGGCCACTTGCCAAAAACAGCTAACAGAGTGGCAAGTCAAATCAAGCCAGGGCTTGTGAGCTCTGTCTCGTGGCTTTGGAGTCCCAACCAGCATTTGTGAAAATTGTTCCCCAGCACAGTCCAGGGCCCTGGCCCAGTCCGACAGAGAAAGCGGTTCAACTCAGAGCATGAGCAGGGCTCTGTTTCCTAGAGGCAATTTACAAGGGAAAGCTTTAAGGATGTGGAGCTGGGAAGTCCTGGAAAGGGAAGGCCCATCATGTAAAACCAATTCCTTTTTAAAAGCAGTGGAGCAGAGAGCAGCAATGATTCAACACCAGTTTTCTGGAGAACTTCTTTATGTCGGAATCAGCTAATCGTGATTATTAGAGGTAACGTCCTCTGATCCTCAGGAAGTGACTCTTCGTCCTAGTGTTTTTGAGGCTTTGTCTTCGCTTGAATCTTGGGTGGAATAAAGCACCCCTGGGTTCACTCTAACCTAACACTCAAAATTGGTGATTCACAGCAGTCTTGTGTATTCTAAAGACATATGACAAAGGTAGATTAGCTTCTGGCTTCTAAGCCCCAGCCCAGCTCCACCAACAGAAGAGCACGGCTTTATGACAACAGCTGGCACGCTAGCTTCTGCCTTTGTTCCTCCTTTGAACAACAAAATAATAAAATGAAGCAAAATGTCACTTTTCTGCTTTTTCCTTCTTTTTTCCTTCTTCTTAGGCATTTATCTTCCTTGCCTACTTCAGAGGCATGCTGGGAAATTTAACTAAATCTGAAAGGAAAACATTTTGAAAGCCCTTGAGATGAAAGGTTGTAGGGAATAATTTCTGATCTGGGATAAGCTCCACTAATCAGTTTTCTCATCCCAGGTATAAAACCAAGTAAAACTAAGTAGTATTTGGGAGAAAAAGAGCATGGGTGTTACAGTCACCCAGGAAAGTCTCCTTTCACACTCAACAGAGGGTAAAAACTATACCTCTTGTATCTATCGGCCAGCCAGAACACTGAGTGTCACATTGTGAGTACGTGCAATGCTCACCAAAATTCAAAGACTGTCTAGCTTTGCAGTTTGCATATGTACATTCATTAGTACACTCAGGCACATGTAGACTGTTGACTTAATATTACCATTATTACCCAAGATTAAAAGCATAAATAGAAACTAAAAGATTTTGCTCTCAAGAGTCCTTCCTTTCACCAAATGCAGTGCTAGGTGAGATACATCTGTTTCATTTTCACACATTTCTTTGCTCGGTTCAATCTAGTACCCAGAGAAAAACATGCCATAGATTTTGGGGAAAGAGTGAGATCCTATTCTTGCTGGAATTCGTTGCCAGGAATTTTTTAAAAAGATTGTCTTCCCTTCCTGGCCAGTCCTGCCCCAAAACTGACGGCAGCTATGAAAAGTATCCAAACGCAGGCTGCAAGAGGAACTTGACCTCTAATCCAGAATAAGTCCAGCAGATGCAGACATCCTTCCCTTGGGTCCTTCCATATCTCTGACCCACTAGGAATCTTGAAGAACCTGGAGTTAGCCTTATTCTTTGTCCAGACAATGACGGCCTGCACTTATGCCCAACTGGTCCTCTCTCATTAAAGGTTCTTCCTGGAGGGGCTCTGACTTTCATTCATTTTCTTTCTCGTTCACTTATTCTCAAAAAAGCCTCGATTCTTTATCAAGCTTCTACTTTCACTTTATTAGGTTAACTACGCTACCAGCTCTCAAGACCATCTAGGTGCTACTGAGGCTGCAACATGATGTCAGAACTGGCCCACTCAGCGAGAACAAAACAAGATCCACAAACTTTAAGCTCCTTTTCCTTTTTCCCCCCATGGAAGGAGGCCATGAAAGTAAAGGTATAGTAAAACTAGTGTCTTCACTAATTTCATAACTTCTCATCCAGTTGTACTGATGTCATACTAAAAGCTGGATGCTATTATCTTTTATTTCTGATAAACCTGAAAAACAAGTTCAACACATGGTAAAACATGTGGTCTTTGACAGGCAATGACTCACAAAAGAGAATAACAAACAGTTATTTGGAGAGCTCAGCTATTTGGAGAGTGTTATATGGTTCATCAGGGACCACTTTAAAGGTGATTGCTCAGAGCCTCCCTCTCAAAGACACTTACACAAAGCCATCAGCTGTCAATGACACTGAAGATTTACATCTTCCCAACATAACAGTTTTTGTGACAGCCCTTTCCAGAACTCAAGAAAACAAAAACAGCAATAAGCACAAAGAGTGAAGGCCGATGCTGCTTCATTCTCTCTTGCACCAAACCCTTGAAAAGTCAAAACAGAGCTTGAGCTTCAAGAAAGCCTGCCTTTTTGCCACGTGCAAAATGACTCCATCTCTAGAAGAATCCAAATGTCCCCACGTATCCTTAACAGCCTTCCCAACAATAGACAATGAAGAGTTAGACTTTCATTGACAAACCAGGCTTTGAGGATAAACAGCTGTGATCAGGCAGAAGGAAAACAATTGGAAAAGTTAGTGGTCTGGCAGATTTATCTACCCTTTCACCCTGATTTAAGCTTTTTTTTTTCCCCTGAAAAGCAAAGCTGTGTAATAGTTCACCCAGGCTTCGGGTAGAGTCCAGGTCAAGCAGGTTTGTAACTGCTCCTACAATTCTAGTGCCTTAAGAGAAGTAGTGGTCTTGGTCATATTACAGAATACCTGTGCAAAATTAACCCCCAGGAGGTTAATTTTTAAAAACTAAGGTCTGGTATATAATGTCCTGCCCATACATCTTAGTGTTTCCATTTTTTTCTAAAAGCTTTCAATGAAAACATTTTATTTCCTCCACTTCATTTGTTGTTGTTGTTGCCCAGTCTTATAACGAACAGCTAAGTGTGGTCTGCCCCCTCACTCTTCTGTCTCATGAAGTTCAGCTGGTGACTGTCAACCTTGAAAACAGTTGCTCCCTGATGAGAAATACTTCTTGGCGCAGCGGGGCAGTACAGGAGGCTGTCTGCGCTTCTTTAGGGCATACAAGGGGCTGGTCCCTACGCCCCCGGGCGGCGGGGAGCAAGGTTCACGTCCATCAGGATGGGTACGTGGACAGGCTCCGGGCCTTCCTCGGTTCTCACTCTCATGCACTTCAAATGCCAGTTTTGTAACTAAAGAATGTCAAAGTTGGGGACACGACATAAAAGCCTTCTAAGCCATGGAATATTACCCCTCCCAAGATACTCCTTTGCAAAATGGTCAACCAGACTTTGCGAACAGGGAGATGGTGGGGTTGTTTTTCCCCCTCAAAAGATATTACTTAAGCCCTTATCAACAAACTTATGAGCTGGATATCAATGTCCCTATTTTACAGCCGAAGACATGGAACACAGGGAGTTCACAGCCATCAAGAGACAAAATGAAATTTTGAACCCAGGTCTGATTCTGAAACCTTTATATTTAAACCGCCACTATAATATACATCCGATAGACATTGGCTTTAACTTTTCCACAACTGTAGGAGGAGAGAGGAGGGTTCTATGCGATGGCGGAACTTTGTTTTTGGTAACAGCGTCACGGACTGTGAGTCTAGGTTTGGGGAGTAGGTTTCTAGGGTGGCTTTGTGTGCGTGTGTGTGTGTGTGTGTGTCTGTGTGTCTAACAGGCGTCCTGTTCTTTCATATTCTCTCTCTCTCAAATAAAATATAGTTAACAATTGGTCTAAAAATTAAGTGTTGCTTTATGTCACCCTTCCAATGCTGAGTGTGATTTGTCTAAACCTAGGGAATGAGGACATGACAGTGGCCCACCGTCACGGGTAGAAAGAAGGAGATCACAGTGTTTACACATGAGATAAGATAGCTTTTCTCCTGTCCTTGTATGCCAAGCAAAATAGTCACTCTTGATTAAACAGAGTATAATTATTTTGCTCATACAAGGTAAGGGCACTCACAGTGCTTTTGATTCTGTCCTGCTTTTGATTTGTTTCTTTTTCACTACACGTTGATAATGTGGGTTTTACAACAAAATAAAATTGTTAATCCAATCAATGGAGATAGAAAGGAGAATCAGTCCCAGTGGTCACTGGGAATCAAGAAAAGATGGAAATTTTTACTTCTCATTTGGCTTTTCTTCATATTGTTTAATAACAGGATGTTTTGCTTGAAAGTACTTTACATGATCTTCTGGTTGGAGATTAACTGCCAAAATAATGTTTGAGATAGAGTAATATTGCAGAAAACCCCTAAGGGAAAAATGTTAGAAACCAGAAGTGTTCCCTCAGAGCCAGAGTTTGGAACCCTGGGTTGGTTCCCTGTGCTGTTCATTCTTCCACGCCCAGTACCTAGAAGAGTCTCTGGCACACAGTAGACAGTAGTGGGTAACAGCCACCTGTTCAATGGGCGAACGAAATCTTTTACCACAGTGCATTCTGCAGCTTCTAGAAGTGAGCTCTTTTATTCCATTTTTTTACTCCATTTAATCTTCAAAGAGAAGAAGCTTCATTACAGGGATAATCCCAGGTCCGCAGGAGAGCACCTTCTGTTGATCTGTTTCTGATCCAAGTGTCCACACTGTAATCTAAGCGGCAAACTCAGACCTGGACACAACCGAGAGGTGATACCTCTTCGAGTTTGCTGTTGCCTGATGCACATTTATTTTGAGAGGTAACCAAGCTGGAAACATGCCTATGTTAAAACTACCACATGAGCTTTCTTTAAAATGCAACCATTGATTTTAGAGGAGGGATTGTGACTCCTTGGGGATAAGCCTTTGATGGCCAGAAGAGAAAAGACTTGGTTGCATCTTAAGAGTTGGTCTGTAAGATGTGAAATTTAAGTTCTAAGGCAGCCGTGCTAAGGTACCAGTCTGATGAACTTTGATTCTGGCAACTTACACTGGTGTCTCAAATCCACTGATGACTTTCTGCATAATCCTGTGCTAAGGTCAGCTGTTATGTTCACACGTAGTCCATTCAGAACCATTCTTAAGGTAACTTTCATTTGAAACCGAACAACTATGGTCCTACTATGTGCAACCTGGAGCAACGGATGATTCCAGTGCTCTGTGGATCAGGCTGCGTATAGGTCGCATGTGTCTCACTGGTCTAGCCAAAGTTAGGATTGAACCAGCTCTGCACACATATTCTTCCTTGTACTTTTGTACTTTCAACTTAGACACGGTGAGGTGGATGTGACTGTGAGCAGGCTGGAATTGTACCTTAAGGCCATTATGAGTGCAATTTGGAATCAGGCTTTAAAAAGTAACTTCCTAGGGTCCTCAAGTAATGTCCGTCCCCTCTTCCAGAGGAGTAATAGATCAGCAAGCCCCCCACCCCCTTCCTAAAATGTGTTTAAAACAACTTGGAACTCAGTAAGGGATATTATACCGAGTTTCCGAATCTTGCCTGCTTGTCTGGCAGAGAATATTTAAAAGGTTGTAAGACCCACCATGTTATCAATCTGTCAGTGAATATTTATTGAACAACAGCACCTTGAGACAGAAGTACGGTATAAACTTCGCCTTGCAGTATTGTGTGGTATCTAGTTGAGTAGAAACGTCAAACACAAATATAATAATTATAGAGCAGTACGAGCCAGTCCAGGTGTAGAATTAAGTGCTTGGTTGAGATGTCAGTGAGTCAAAAGTATCTAAAACAGCTGTTTCGTACATTGGCAGCAGCCTAGATATGTTCTCAGAAAAATAATGAGAGTTGGACACTTACAAAGCTTACATTATCCATAATGCTCTTGAGTCATAGACTTAAATATACAAACTCATGATGTTTTATTGTTCCAAGAGGAACAATATTTGCGTGTGTGCACACATGTGTGCACATATAGGCAAGGACAAGGGGGTTCTTAGCTCCAACTCACTGCACCAAGATGGCGGGCTCATGAAGGCTGGAGCGAGGGCCCAGGGAGGCTGAGGGAGGGAGCCTTGAGGGTCTGAGGACGGGAAGCTGGAATGGGAGCTCCGCAGGGCACGGTAATGAAGAACCATCCATCCTGGCAAGTGGGAGATGCACATTTGTCTCCTCTCCTCTCACCTGTTCTGCATTAACTCACTGTGTGATGCTAAGCCAGGCACTTGCTTCCTCCATAGAGACAGAACAGTAAAGTGGCAAAGGGCAAGAATTGCTGCTTTCCTCTTTAACTCCTGGCTATCTCTAGAGGGCAGAGAGGATGAAGGGAAACAGAATGCGCTGCTCCCTTTGTTTCTCTGATCATCCCTGACACCACTCTGCCTGGCCAAGCTGCAGCTCGATCCTGGTTCCCATGGAGATTCTGGAAAGGGGAGGAGCACACAAGTTTACAAAACTTTAATGGGTGGTGGCCTGAAGCAACAGGACAAGAAAAAGAAGTAGATTTCCGTGTGAAAGGAGCCCCTGGTCCTGTGGGCATAGAAACCACTTCTGCTTTCCCCTTCCATTGTCCTCCTCCAGGGTTGCCCCCTGCAGACTCTCTGCAAAACTTATGTGGTGCTTAAGGCAACGTGGCCTGTTCTGGAAATAAACCTGCGTGGAGCCTGGATTCATGACAGTGTTTCCATGAATTTCTTTTCAAAAAAACAAATAAATCCACCCATAGGGAATTATTTTCAGGGTTTCACACACGAAATGAACTTCTCATCTGCTTTGTTTTTATTTCATTTAACAGGATCGCATTTTAGGTAAGCTAATCATTCATCATCAAAAAATCTGACACAGAGATAAGGGTTTTTCAACTAGCTTTTAAAGGCAAAAATTGTACGTATGTTCCCCTGAAGTAAAAGAGAAACTACAGACGTTCCACCAGGTGTTGAGAGAGTGGGGGGTGGGGGGACAGACATTTTTGTATGTAGTTAGAACCAGAAGTCTTGAGCAAGTGTTCTGTGGGAGCAGTAAGAGGTCTGGAATAGTGAATTTGGATCATCTAAGGGCACTCACAAGGAATGTGAAGAGACATTTTTTGCCCATGATTTGGTCTCAAGTTAGTGAGCTGGACAGATGGGTTTCCTAAATCAAGGACTCTGTATTTTCCTCATTATTGTGCTTTGATGGGCCTGGATCATATTAAAGTTCAATAAATATCTGTTTAATAAATGAGGACTGTAGTATGAATGGCCAAAATAACCGTTTTTCAATAGCCTTTCTGCGTTTTTATTTTAGTTTAGAAATGGGTGACATAATATACTTTTGAGCAAATCCTCCATCTCCTCTTTGAATGTATATATATGGCATCAGTTCTCGCAAAGTGTGGAGATAACATCAGATTTTAAATGTTTGTTCTTTCCACAATGATTGCCTCATCCCCCCCCTTAGGTGACAAAGCCAAGATGATGAATTGTCAGAGAAGGCTGTGGCAGAATCGGGCCGGATTTACAATAATGGATGTCCCGGGATAAGCTGCTGTTTTCTCATCCGCCAGCTTAACTGTCCTAGGAGCCTTTTTTGGAAACTCAGAAATAAGAGAATTGCAGGAAAGGGAAACTGGGTCTCCGCAAAACAACAATCCATTTTTTTTAAGGCAGAAAGTAAAAGATATTTTAGTTGCTGTAGGTAATTTTATGTTTTAGTCATCAGGATTTGAAAAACCCTAAATATTCCATTACTATGTCTAATAATGAGTAATAAATTTTCCTCATTTTTCATGGATACTCTGCATAGTCCATGTTGGTATCTTCCTGTCTTTGCCTTTGCTAAATAGAAGTTAAAAAAAAAACAAACCAAAAATGTTTCAAGCAACCTGGTTAAACCCTGACTGCCTTGGCAGCTGTGATATTTGCTCCATGTTTGTGTCTATGACAGAAATATATAACAACTGGGCATATTTTCTAGACATCAAGATTCGATGTAATATAAGCAGACAAAGTTTATGCCAACTAAACATCTCCATTCCTATTAGAAGTGTTCTCTCAAACAGACTTGTAAGCCTACAATGTAAAGCCACAGAAGAAATAAACAGAAGGCATGTGCACAGTGTTTAATCAGTAGATTTAAGAGTTTACGACTCCATGGCTTATATGTCAGTTTCATACTATGTTCAATAAAATTTTGAATATAAAAAACAAAGTCTACACATTAGCAATAGAGATGTAAGTTTCCTGAATCCCAAACTGAAAATCTCTTCATAAAACCCAGGGCTCCGTTGTTGCAATATGACTCACTCCTATTTATAGTTAGGTCACTGGGACACTTTTTCTTAAAGATGCAGGAAAGTGGGGTACAAGTCTATAAACGGCATAATGAGAACTTGCATTTTGAAATGGCCTCGTGGTGACTTTACCCACCACTCCCGTCACTGAAGAGCAGCACTGCTTCGACTGCCTTTGAAAGAACCACATGACCTCAAATATTTAAAGAATTCCTATGTCCCTCGAAAAGTACCTTGTTATTTGATATTAATGTATTTTGTCCATTGGATTTTCCATTGCTGTGAATTTTTCATCATAGTGTCATAAAACCAGGTAAAATGGATTCACTCAACTCTTACTGTGTAGTTGAAGGCATACCCAGCTACAATGACATGTTGATTGTTGGAAAAGCACTTTTACCTCGTTCACCACCACCAGCTCACTTTTAATTCTTACAAGTTGCAAATCATAAAACATACTTGTACATCAACATATCCTATTAACTTCTAGCACCGTATGTTTAGCTGTGTAATTATTTATTTTTAGTCTTTACATGTACATGGTGAGTTAAGTATAAACTACATAAAGAGTTTTACATGTGATATAGTGAAAGGAAATCAAGAACAGAGAGAGGATGAAGCCATGGGATCAACATATAGAGTTTTCTGTTTCTATAACATATGTGGTCTCATCAGGGCAATGACATGAGAAAATATACCCTTTTCAGGACCTTTCTACCTGTGAACATATGCTAAAAGAGTCTTCAAATGCCTACTGCTGAGAAGACAGGCTATTGATCCATCCTTCCTCTCATTTTTTTCCTGCATCACAATGCAATGGCCTTTGGAGGGTTCAGCAATAAAACTATGAAACAACCAGGTTATCTCATATGGGGCTTTGGGCTTTGTCTCTAGTGATGGAGCTGGATTTCGGGTCATGCTGCTGTGAAACAGTTCCTTCCAGAGGCACCCCTCGAGAGACATCCCATGTCACTTGCCACAACTTACATGATTATCCATCATGGGGATAAATCTAGCCCAGGAAAGCTCACTTCAGAATAGAATGTGGAATGAAGACCTAATAGAGAGAAGTGTACCCAGAAGAATGATTGTGATCTTTCAGATCAATAAAATCTTGGAAGCTTCTGTAAATTGACTTCAGAAAATAATGGTTCCCTTCTAAACACATCACTGTACTTTTTGATTCGTCTTTTGTTAAGTCATTCGGACAAAAGGGTTGGGCCAGGAGATTTGAGATCTTAAACAGTGCCAGCGAAGGATAAAAAGAATGTTCTATTATCTTAACAAACTCAATAATAAGAGCATTATTCCTTCTGCTAGTGGACTTTGAGGAAGGGCAAGGAGGATAGGCATTTAGAAATTCATCCTCGACGGACTTTGAGAGACTATAGAGCATGTCAGAGGAGGTCTGTGTAATTCTCCGTCTTAATTCTGGATTAATTTCCCCCTCATTGTGTTCCAGTGGCCTTACTTCCCTTCTTTGAGTAGATTGTATATATTTTTTCCTGTCACAAAACTCCTACACAAGCTGTTCTTCTGTCTGGAATGCTTTTCCTCTGCTGTTCATTTTTCTAAATCTTACTTGTACTTCAGGTTTTTAATCTAAATGCTACTTCCTGCCCTGACTGGAGTGGCTCAGTTGGTTGGGGTGTCATCCCACAGAGTGAAAGGTCTCTGGTTCAATTCCCAGTCGGGGCACATGCCTAGGTTGGGGGCCAGGTCCCCAGTTGGGTGCCTGTGAGAGGCAACCAATCAATGTTTCTCTCGCACATCAATGTTTCTCTCTCTTTCTTTCTCCCTCCTTTCCCCCCTCTCTAACAATAAAAAAGTTAAATCTTTAAAAAAATACTACTTCCTTAGCAAAGAATTTGCCTGACCACCTAAACTAAATCAGGTACCTTTCTTCCATCCTTTATTGAACCTTCTAAATTTTAGCATTTTTTTCACCATCAGCTTTGACACTATTGCTTAATCTCCTTTCTTATTTCTGTGTTTTCCTACCAGCATGAAAGCCTCTCAGAAGCAGGGAACATGTATACTAACTAAGTATTTGCCATTTAAAGAAGTTAATTAGTGAATGAATGGAGTCTATGAGAACAACTGACAATTATATCATGGATTTAAAATAAAGTTGCACGATGTTACTGTGTTCAATTAAATAACTTGAATCAACTTGAAGTTTTAGAGTTTTTACACAAATTAAGAAAAGAGTCAGTGATTCATATTTTAAAATAACATTTTCCTCAATGGAAGCATGTTCTCTAGGTGAAATTTCAACACTTATATCTTCCCTTAATATCAGTGACTTTAATATTGCGCTTTACGGGGCTTTGTAAGCACAAGGAAAATCACCGTATTAATGCTAAGTGAGGGGTAAAGAAAGCAGTTCTGTTAAGCTTTTGACCTAATTTCTCTCTGGGTTCTTCAAGCAAGTAAAGTTCTCAATTGGGCACAATTGTGGGTGGCTATTCCACAGCTGTCCAATCAAAGGAATATAAATGGAGTAGGTTTTATAGACTTATCAATGGTATATTCACTCATAGAATTTTCTGTTATCAGAAAGAAAATGAAAGTCAAACTCTGGATGTTATGAATCAGTTATAAAACAAGGTATCCCGGTGTTACTTTAGAAATTATATTGATTGGTATGGAGTTCAAGGCAATTTTGATTATTATACAGAGGTCTATGGGGCAGGTTAATAAGTTTTGAGTATAGAGAGTGCTGGGATCAATTAAATCCATGACAATCTCTTTAGGGCTTTAAATAATGTTGAAATGGTAAGAGGGAAACCACTTAGATTTTCCTGCTCATTCTCCTCAAACTGCAATGGGATTTCTTTATAGTCAAAATTAGTATGGAGATTAGATACACATACCCTTTAAGCCAGCAATTCTACTTCAAAGTGTTTTCCTTACAGATTGTTTCGCAGTACATAAAAATTATTTTTAAACTATGTGTGTGTGTGTGTGTGTGTGTATATATATATATAAAATTTATTGGGATGACATTGGTTATTAAGATTATGTAGGTTTCAAGTGTACAGTTCTATAATGTATCCTCTGTATATTGTATTGTGTGTTCAGCACCCAAAGTTGAGTCTCCTTCTATCACCATGTAATTGACCTCTCTTACCCTCTTTTACCTCCCCCACCCCTGTGTACCTCTGGTAGCCACTATACTATGGTCTGTGTCTATGAGTTTTCTGTTTGTTTATCTTATTTGTTCATTTGTTGCTTTCTGTTTTATGTACCACATATTAATAAAATTATATGGTTCTTAATGTAGTATTTTTGTTTTTAAAAAAATGAAAACTTAAAGATTGATCAATATGGGAATCTTTTTCCCCTGACATATAGTTTTTTTATCTGCCAGAAATTGTTTTAAGCATTTTTTTGTAACAACAGCAATCTTTAGTTATTGCCCCCACTTTAAATATGGGGTAAAGTAGCTTGTGGGACACCACAGAGATATTAAGAGACCAATCTAGGCAGGGCTTGAAACCAAGCAAGAATTTTGAAAAATGAAGTAGACCTAAATTTACAGAAAAAATATCCAAGATCTATTTTTAGATTAAAAAAAGTCAAGTTGCATAATACAAAGAGTTCTCAATAGACAGCATTATGTATGTATATCTACATATGTTTATAAATGCCTAGAAAAAGTCTAGAGGTTTCTGTCCATACCAATCAGTAATCGCTTCTCATCTGTAAGCAGAGGTTTAAAGTGGACTTTCAGCCCTGACCCGTGTGGTTCAGTTGGCTGGGCATCATTGCCCTGCAAAGCGAACGTCATTGTTTCGATTCCTGGTCAGGGCCCACACCTGGGTTGTGGGTTCCGTACGAGAGGCAGCCCATCCATGTTTCTCTCTCACATTGATGTTTCTCTCCCTTTCTTGCTCCCTCCCTTCCCCTCTCTCTGAAAATAAATAAATAAAATCTTTTTAAAAATAAAGTGGACTTACATCCTTTACATTTTTTTAACATAAATTATTTTAATTTTATATTTTAAATGGAAAAAATTATGTATTTCTTGAATTATTAAAATAAAATTAAATGCAACTACTATTCTCACCCCTGCCGTAAAAACAACAATTAAGAAGGTATAAAACCTACCGGTCATACTTTTGTTTCATAATGTTGAAAGGGCCTTTTTAAAGAATCGAGTTTTACACGGTCTGTGTTCACATGTATGTATCCACTGTATGTGGTAAATACGTACTCCTGAACAGATAACTTCCATTGAGGGAAAAACCGAAGAAATCGAATGAAAGGTAGACTATGTTAAGTTCAGAATTATCCTCAAATTTCTTTAGGCATGCAACATATAAATAAGAAAAATGATGAATAGAATGCATCCATAAAGATAACAAAATTACTTAAACACTAGATTTAAAATGAATATATGTAATATAAAAAGATAACAAAAGCTGTAATGATTTGGTATACACTGCAATCATTATTCATTTTATATATTTAGTGTTGTGCTAGGAAAGTCTTCTCAGTGATAAATTATAAGAGTCAAGATTAGAGTCTATCAGATTTTGATCACAAGAAAATGTGCTACAAGAAATACCTGTGACTCATGACATTGAATTTGATACATCCTACAGAGTGATAATGGGGATCAAAATATAATTAATCCTATAGATTAAATTTAATAAGCTCCTATTAACACGAGCACTTTCAGTCCACCCATACTCTATATTAAGAATACATTATGTCTAGCGACACAGCTATCATTAGGGCTTAAAGGCAAAGTTCCTTCCTCCTGCTCCTTCTCCAACAGCTCACTCTGTGAGCAGACGATGAGAGCAGAGGGCGCGTGTCTGGGAGGCTGCTGCCGGTAACAAGAGAATGGCTCTCCTTTCCTAGTGTCCAGGAGCCACACTGAGGATTTGAGAACTGCCCTTACTGCCTACAGAAATCATTACTGCACTTAGGCCTTCAGCCGGATGGCCCACTAAGTTTCTCAGTTTTGCAAAGAAATAAGGCGCGGGCCTCCGACCACTCTGCTGAATTCATTTAGTCAGATCTCATTTGCATCGTACATTAGTACTCCCTCCACAGCAACTGAAGGATATTAAAAGTGAATCTAGGGGGGAAATATGCTAAAAAGTGCTTCAGGTATATTTTTTCTTAACTAGGAGAGCCCAAGGGCAGAATGACTAGATCCCAAAATTTCTAGGAATAACACCTCCTTGTTGAGAATGAGCTGAAATATGCAGATGCTGCAGCCCAGCTCCTAAGAAGAATGTCTGGTTATTTAATGAGAGTGAAGACACCAGCCAAGCAAAAGCAGTAAACTGATTTCTTTTTCATGAAGATGTTATGCCTCATTTAAAAGCCCTATTAAACTTCCAGTTAAAATGAGATTTTGCTGCCTTCTATGGCTTTAAGACACCTTTTTCTATTTTTTCCTATTAACTATATGGGTAAGAAAAACTAGCTTGTGATCTTTTCCAAATCTCCCTTGACGGAATGACTTTTAGTAAGCAGAAATTCGAAATTGCATCTGAATACTAAATTGCATGTTTTCTATATACCGTACGAATGCACGCTAACCCCTGGAAATACTAGTAGTGTCTTCTGTACTCAAAATGTCCATCATATCTTCTGCAAATGTGTTGAAAGAAAATACTGAATACAAAAGATTTATTATCTAATGTGCGAAAGGTAAGTTGTGCGGAACTGGGCAAAGCTTAAGTTAAAAAGCCAAAGTTTTCATTTTTTCAGTTAATAAACCCACCTCTTAATATACACTCATGGTACGATTTGCTAAATTTTACTTCTGATTCTTTATAATTTCTCTTTTGACCAAATAAAACAAAACTGAACACAGAAATCTGCTAAAAATGTTGACTGGAAATGAAACAGCTAAGTCATTTCAACTAATACTATTTGTTGTAAGGCTAGATAGGTCCATGTAGACAATATTCACCACCATTTTGCTGTCCCCCAAGCTGATGAACTAGTAGTTTAATCTTTTAAATGAAGTCCAAATAAGAAACTGGAACTACTATTTACCCTATTTTGAAAGAAATTAAAAGGCTATAGGTTCAACACTGTGGTCAACATTTATTAACTTGTGAAATGGTAATATGATATACTCTGGGGCACTATTATAAGGATGATGTGAAAGATGGCACAGGAGAGCATGCTGAAGACTATAAAAGCCTCTATGAATGTTACATATAACTGCAGAGTATTATTACTGTTAGTAAAATAAAATAGATGATTGTTTATGTAGAATTTAGAAATGTTTCTCAAGAACACTAGCCAGTTAGTCCACACTCTTGCCCTACATCTCAACCCTCTTGCCACCTCCCCTCCCCTCCCTGATCATGGAGAGGGAGTAAAGAGAACAGTAATGAACCCGGATCCCCTGGGAGTGGAGGTGTAGGCTCCCACTCAAAGCATGAGAGAAAACAAAGTTCCGGACTCCTCGTTCTCCAGCCAGGCAGTAATTTGGGGCACCTCACATCAAGTGGCCTGGATTTGAGGCTGGCGAGCATTGCACCACCCACCTCTCTGGGCGGCAGAGCCCTGTGATGTCGCTGTGCAGCACCTATCAGTTCATGTTTTTGTGGCCCCATGTCACAAACAATTTGTTTCTACATCTTGTGCCATCCGGATCCCAGGAAAGATGTCCATACTCATTATCCATGAAAGGAGCTGATTGCCTCAGTGATTTGCCTGCTTTCTACAGGGTGCAGAAAGCAATTAAAGACACTTTCAGCTACAAGATTGCACTGTCAGCAGTCAGCCACTCCTCCTCTTTTTTCTTTCTTTCCCTCATTCCGCAGTAGACATTGTAGACAAACTCATTTCCTGCTTGGATTGTTCATCTTGAATTCAAGAGCCCTGAAACGTGTGTTAATCCTGTTTTGAAACTGGGTGTGATGAAAGAAGGGAAGCGAGATGCAAGAGAGTCACAGACCGCTGGCTCTCGTTTCGGGAAGGGGTGCTGCTGAGGTGGCGTGTGGACATTTGGACTTGGAAAGGTGATGATCCAGGGAATTCGGGGACTTGCTTTTTGCCTGCGGCCTCCCTCACCTTCGGTTCCACCACTGGATTGCACCTGCAAGAGCTTCTCATCTGCCTCTGCCAGAACATCCTCCAAAGTGGAAATGCAGTTGGCTGGAAGAGAGCTCTAGCACACTGAGTGAGCCCTGGGCCATACTATATGCTCATGAGAAAAATAAACTGAGCGACTTGCCAAGGAGTAGACCTTTCTCCATACTAATCAGTTTAGGGCAGTGGTGACAGGGAAGTGGCAAAAATCTCTACAAAAATCACCCTGAGCCTTCTGAACTGCTGCATCCAAACACACAGAGATGCCTCCATCACAATCCTGTCCCTTGGGACAGGAAGTGAGCGCATGGCACCCATACTTCCACAGGGGAAAGGCTTACCACCTACTCTCTGCTCTGGTGACAAACATGGAGAGGAGCAGGGTTTTAAATTCCCCATGCACCAATTGTTCTCTCAGTAAAATCTAGGGCACTTCAGTCCCTCTTGTAGATGCCAGGCGTGTGTAAGCACTATCTCCCTTTATCCTCAGAGCAATTCTATGAAGTCAGTACTGTTATTATACCTCTTGTTCACACAAGAAAAGAAAAGAGGCTTCGAGAGGTCACATAACTAACAGAAGATCATGCAACTAGTAAATTGTGGAGCCAGGATTTCCATCCAGTTTTGGATGATTCCAAAGCCTTTATGTTTTACTGCTTTAGTGTTGGGTTCTTGAAATCTAGAATGTGCTATTCCATTGAGAAGACTTTGTACACTTCCTGTTTGTTTCCTCAGCTGGCTCATGGTGAAGTATTGTTTCAGCTTCTCAGAATAAGGCTGAGACCAGAGGTGACAGTAGATCAGAATCCTCCTGAGTCGTACTGTGCTTCTGGGAACCCAGGGTTCTCTGCAGTTCAAACCTCAGACACAAGCACTGAGCTGCAGCTCGTAAATTGTGCCATAGCCTACGACTGGAGCTCAGACACTGGGGACCAAAGACCAGGCCTCTGAGAGAGGCTCGGGTAGAAGAACAATTGAAGGCCCCCCAGAAGCAAAGTAGGTGGAGCAGCCGAGTCCGGGAAAGGCCAAAGACAAACAGCGGCCTTCTGAGAACTCATCCCAGCCACAGCCGCATTCTTTATTTTGCCTCACTGAGAACCTTTTGGCTAAGGATGATAAAGGGTCATATGGAAAAGTATTTAACCAAATATATAAGCCAAAGAACCGAGAAGAGGTTACCAACACATCTCTCACATTGGTAGGCTAAGGCAAATTAGTTCATATTCAGGAAAAATAGGTATTTGATCAACCTTCTTGAGATAGGATTTTTCAAGGGGGAGGGAAATAGGAAAATATGATTGGGACCAACAATCTTGTAGGGATAGAGGGAGGAAGGAGGTCAAGGAAGCTCGTGTGGCTGGGAGCCAGGTGGTCCAGCTTTGCATGCTCTTACACTAAGTAGCTCCATGACTTTAGACAAGAACAAAAGCAAAATAGTGAAAACTTCTGTTCATTTAATTTTGTATGCCAAGAATTTGCTAAGTGCTTTCTATATTTATATAAATATATATTTGTATACATGTCTATATACACTTATATATGTATATAAATATAATTTATATATGTATTACTTAATTTAGGATTCAGAACAACCCTATAAAGTAGGTGTTGTAAGTCACCTCTTAGAAATAAAGAAACTAAGGCTGAGTTAACATAACTTGTCCGAGGCAACAAAGTTTGTTAGCGGCTAAGCAGTAGCAGAACGTAAGTATGAATCCCGAGCTCAAATTTATGACCTTTAGGCTACCTGTCCTTCCAAGTCTGTGTCCTTATCCATAAAATTAGGAAGGTGCCTGCCAGCCTAGCTCTGGGCGTCCACGGAGAGCTAAACAAATGAAGGAGGCAAAACCAGTGGGGCATTTTCAAACTCTTCCTTTCTTGTATATTATAAGCACTAGAAAAACGAACTGAATCTGAATGCTATGACTATGCCCTGCCAGAGCCTGATTTATTTTGGACAAGTATCTGTTTCCAGAGTATAATTCTCAGCTGACCATACGATGCTATGTTCATTCAGTTTAAAAACTTTGCACCATTCCAAGTTTTAACCAACCCCCCTCTCCAGCAGAAGAAGTCTTTCCCAAAGAGGAGGAAATTTTATTTTAAGGGCCATTATTTAGTTGCAAACATACTCATCACATGCAGAGTCTAATCAGTGTCCAGAGTTCCCACGGGGCCCCACTGGGTGGGTGTGGGGGTGAAAGGGGGAGCTATTGGTGAGGCACCACTCATACCTTTGCTATCAAAGGAACTGCATGGGCAGAATACACTGGATTCTGGGAAGTTCCACACATGTCAAGGACAAAATACTGCACTAACTCGGCTTTGCCTTTCTTGGATCATCTGAAGTTTGGAGGATGTCTAGGTGTCTGGTTGCCCATGTTCCTGTGTACTCCTGAAGGTGTTGGAGGAAGAGAAAGCATATGGCGATAAGTTGATATGCCAAGCCTAATCATAATCTGAAATGCAGTAATGGACCCAATCCAGAAGTATACTTTGCAACAGAAACTCAGAGGAGTCATTGGTGAGTTCCCAGATTAAGCAACTTGGCCTCTTTGCAATGTGAGCGATTCTGGGTTTTCCAGGCCTCACGTTGTTCAAGTCTGCGAGAAGTCTGAGACATAAGTAATTGCTAAGGCTAATTTGGGACAGGGAAAGGAAGGCCAGTTACTCTACGAAAGGACACGGGTCTTCATCCAACTACAGCCTGGGCAGCTGTCAACTCTCCCTCATCTTCCAAAGCAAGTAGAATGTTCCAGGCCATGGTTAGGCTGTGACGGGAGCCCTGAACAACAAGATTTCATTCACCAGGAGAGCTTGGTTAAGTCAACGTCGCCTTAAAAAGGGGCTCCAGTGACTTCTAAAATATTTTAAAATAACAGAAGCACAATATCAAAGTCATCCAACATCTCTCATAAACTTTAATAATGCCACAATGTTCAAACCCAGTGGCAGTATTTCAACCACAAACAAATACAGAGAAGCTGCTGGGAAAACCTGACGAAAGTTACCAGGGAGGCCCCCAGAGATTTCCTTCCTCTAGCTCACATTTGCCCTTTCACTCATATTTTTTGTGCACTTGATCCTTAGCGAAGGGAATAAGGAGGATGTTGGAGGAGCAATTCTCACTAGCCGGATTCCAGACATATCAGCCTGTTACAGACAAGACTCAAATCCAAAGCATTCCTGGAATCCCCATGTTAATTACCACATTATCAAGTCCTGGAAGGACTGTGAGCTATTGTATAAGGAGTCTGAGTAACTCGATTCCCCTAATGAACTCCAGCCACCCAGACAATGGAATGAACAGCCTGTAGCCAGTCTGGGCTGCTGCCTCTCACTCCCACAGTCTCAGAGCCTTGGCCTCTCTTGGGTTTGGCACATGGCCTGTCCTTTTCCACTGTCAGCCTCCTTGGTGCTGCTTGGCACAAGACCTTCCTCTTCGGCCCTGACT
Organism: Mormoops blainvillei; assembly: GCA_004026545.1. NCBI lineage: Eukaryota > Metazoa > Chordata > Mammalia > Chiroptera > Mormoopidae > Mormoops > Mormoops blainvillei. The sequence continues at coordinate 24,663 of PVJD01007841.1, forward strand.
GCCTAGAGTCTTTTTCCACCCCTTCCCTTGACCCAGCCACTGCCACTGTGGCTGCAGGATCTGCTCATTCATCCCCACTACAGCCTTCTATTGTGTTGGGACTGAACTGTTTCTCCTGGGTTTCCAGCTGTGGCCCTGAAGCCTCCGACTCCAGCTGTTTTCTGGGCTACAGCCATGCTCACCTAGAACGTGTGCTCCAGCGATGAATCCAGGTGAACTTCTTTTGCTCATTGTTGCTGGAGAAACTTGGACTTCTCTTTTTGAGCATCTGTAGTCTATCCGCCCCACCAATTTAACATGAAAACCCTTTTGGTGAGTGCTTCTTGACTTTAATGAACATATGAATTAACTGAGGGTTTTGGCAAAATGCAGATTATAATTCAGTAGGTCTGGAGTGGGGCTTGAGATTCTGTACTTCTAACAATCCTGAGCAATTCGGCGGGTCAGGATCACATTTGAGTGGCAAGGCTCTAGGAAAGGGACTGTGTCCTATTCATCTTTATACTCCTGGCACTGCGACCTTGCTGTCACCATCACCACTTGGGGGGGCCTTTTTCTGCATGCTGTAATGGAGATACAAAGATGGTTATAACATAGTCTCTGTCCTCAAGAGCACGCAGTCTGAGGCAGGGTTTCTCAAGCTCAGAATTATTCACATTTGGGGCTGATAATTCTTTGTTGTGGAAGGATACCCCGTGGATGTAAGATATTTGGCAGCATCCTTGGCCTCCAATCGCTAGGTATCAGTAGAACCTTTAACTACTAGGTATCAGCAGTACCTCCTCACTATGACAGTAAAAAAAAAAAAAAGACATTTCCAGGCATTGCAAATGTCCCCTGGGGAGAAAAACTGTCCCTGGTTAAGAACCACTGCCATAGGGAGAGACAGACATGAACATTAATGATTGAAATGATGGATCAAGTTACAGAGCTGTGCACACACCGTTCAGGAAAAAGCAGCACCATCATCTCAGAGTGGGTGATGACCATGTGGCATATAATGAGTGCTCAGGAAAAGTCTGTTAGATAAACAAATGAGCTGCTAATGTCCTCACATTCCCTGGTAACTATAATAATTTGTGTTTCTGGCCTCCTCTAGTGGAAACCATGCTTGAACTTTCCAAAGATAATCATCTAACTACTTCACTGACATAATGATTTTCCACGGATATATTTATCAGGTGCATTACAATGGAAGAAAGCAAGCATGTCTTTCAGAATAATCCACATGGGAGTATGCATATCTGTAAGAAAATGAGACTCTTCCAATAATAAATAACAGGTTTTTAAAAGGAAGTTCATACTGCTTTTTTTGGCATTATTCGCACATGCGCATCAGAAAATGACCAAAAGGGGTGTGTGTACATGTAACCCTATAACTGGATTCAGGCAGAAGGGTACATTTTATAGCTTGGTTCACCTTAATGCATGCCCTTAAGCAGCTGTGTCTTTTCCCCTACAGGGTCTGTGAGGGGGAATGCATTTCCAAGGCACTGCCTATTCTGAGATGCTCATGTTCTTACACATATGATCCTGACATCTGACCCTGCATAACAGGCTGGCAGGCCAGCAAGCAGCTAAGTTCAGGGGACCTTATCTGTGGGAGGGAAGCCAGTCCACATTTATGGAATGGAGGAGGCGAGGGGCAGAGTGGCAGGCTTGTAGTCTTAGAGTCGAGTGGTAGAGCAAAGATAAATGACATCAGCATTTGGACTCATACAATGGGGTCACAGCTGATGATGTTTAGGTTACTTATCTTAATATGCAGCCAGGAATAAAGAAGGATTTGTTTGAGGCACAGCAAAAAGTCTGTGACTAGAGAATACAGAGGCACAAGGGCATCTGAGGACAAACAAAAAGAAGAATGGGGAAGGGGGTGCTTAGCACGGAACATGTCAGAGCAAAATTTTAGACATGTACTTGGTAGATGTCATTATTCCTTAACATTTTATAAATGGGAGCCAGAAATAGGCCCATGGGGAAAGTTCTTGGAAATATATACCAATTGAACTGGAATACCCACAGTTGCCAAAGGAAAGTGTGACACTGGGTCCTGTTGCCAAAGTCAGTACGCCTCTGCCCAAATAATGGCAAACCTTTCCTTTCCGAATACAGCTTCTTAATTTAAGCCCCAATGTCAATTTCTGCACAGAATTGGAAATCAACAGATCTGAAGTGGAGGCCAGGCCCCATGATTGGCTGTCTACGGGAAACAACATTTTTGCTCCAATTTTCCTATCCGGAGAATCGGCAAGCTAATACTTTCCACCCTTCTAGGCTGAAGGAATATTGTGATGAGTCAGAAGACAAATCTGAGGGTTTTTTTTTGTTTGTTTGTTTAAGGAAGAGTATTCCTGCATTTTCCAAAGCAAGGGATGGTTCTGTTTCAGTCTTTAATTGAAAAAGATCATGACATAAATAGTTCAACCACAGAAAACCAAAATGCCTTGAATGACACTTCCTTTTGGTTTTAGTTTTAGAAATTGGCTAGAAGGGTAAAATCTCTGTTCGACTTCTTAGCATGGACAACCAAGACTCCTGGTAACCAGAGGCATCTGGTTAGGAACACACTTCATTCACATAAAGGAAACAGATCCACAGATGTCAGTTTTGGACCACTGTCCCACGTCTGTCGAGTCTGTGCTTTTCCATGACATGAGATAACAACAAAAGTTCTGGAGCCCTCCAGAGGGGAAAATGGATAGGACTGTGGTCTGTGTTAGGGGTCATTGGCAGTGTGGGGTCATGATAATGTAACATCCTGAGCAACCAACTCTGAAGATAGTTGCTAGGTCCGTGTTATTAACGGCAAGAAAAAACTAAGAGATTCAGAAAATGGAAATAATAAAACAATGCAAACCAAAATGATACTGTTCAAGGGAGTTTTGTTTCTCAAGCCTATGAAGACCATTTCATCCAATCTTCAGACCGCTAGTGAGCTGCTGGTCTCCGCTACAGCACAAAGTTACTCTTCTTTTGTGACATCTGCCTTTTGCTAGTTTCTGAGGAAAAAGTGCCTCATGCTTTGCTGCAGTGACATTATCTTAATAATCTTTTCCCTGCAGTGAAAGGAGCATGAATCTAACTGGAATGATAGGAATCTACCAGAATGGCAGCATGGCATGCTGGGAGTAGGCAATCACCCAACTAGAACTGAGGATCTGGATTCTCAATCCATCACTAATTTATGGCATCATTTGCGGGAAGTCTGTACCTCATCTTAGTTTCTTCTCCTGCAATGTGACAAGGCTGAGCCAGATAGCTTTCAGGTCTGCCATGAAGGGACAGAGAGGGTGAAGTGGAAGAGTCACAGGACACAGTGATGAAACGTAGATGGAAACAACCAGCGACTCCAGTTTGAGTCATTTCTGCTGTGCAGCGAAAGAGAAGGAGGAGCTTAGGAAGTGATGCTGTAAGGCCCTGAACCACAAGCACTTCTGGGAGTCATCACTAATATCCAAGCGCTGAATAATTCACTCAGTAAGCGGAAGGAATTTCTCTGTTGGAAAAAATCAAAACAAAATCAAAACAAACCCCTAAAGGTGTGTCGGGCTCACAATTATTTCCGAGAGCATTCAGTCCTGCAGGGGAGGAGGGAGCCAGGTAGACGCCATGGAGATCAGACACCTGGCTAATTAGCTCCGCTGGGAATGTAGCAGAGGGCAGAGCTTTGTCATCCCATCTCTTTGAAGAAGAGTCTTCTCTGGAAGCCTTTAAAAATAGGACACACTCTCAGCAGGGAAGACGATGGGTATAAACCTGCCTGAAGGAAGCGGATAGAAAAGATGGCCTTCTGAAACATTTGGGGTGGTGGGTCCTGGGAACAGTTGGGCTCCCAAAGTCACTGTGGATATTGTGATTATGTTTATTCAACCTAAAATATCTCGGCATGGTGAGACATGGTGAGATATCTAGTTGAGTCCATTATTTTGCAGGAAAAAAAAAATGCCACTAGTGAAATCCAGCTTGTTGATGGTGAGGATGATGATGGTGATTTCTACCGGGTTTAGTTTTGAAGGGACAGCAGTGCTCTAGGCGCAATCCCATTTCTTCCCTAGTTACCTTCTTTAGTCGAAGTGCATTTTTAATGTTTTGGAAAAGAACTACATTTTCAACGCAGGAATCAAGTTTGCAGGTATTTGTTAGGGTTCCCCTGCTGCTGCTTCTTTGCAGTGATCAAGAGAAGCTCTTCCCTAGGGAGAAGCACTTCAGGTCCTGAGAGGCACACAGATAAAAAGCACCTGTGTTTTGAACTGTGCCTACATAATCCCAACCATCTCTCTAAAATTGGTCATTGAAATATGCCAAAATGTCTAAGTAATTCATATTGTGTAAATAAATAATTCCCTGAAATTGTTACATAGTCAGCCCATAGTTTTTACTGAACGGAATTTACATACCATAAAATCCACCCTATTCAAGTGTATAATTCGGTGGTTCTGACCTATTCACAAGGTCGTGCAAGCAACACCACTCTCTAATTCCAGAACATTTTAATCGCTCCGAAAGAAGCCTTGTACCGATCACCAGCCGCTCCTGTTTCTCCTTCTCCCAGCCTCTGGCGACCACTAACCTACCACCTTCTGTCTCTCCGCACGGGCTGGTTCTGAATATTTCATATAAATGCAATCATACAACGTGTGGCTTGTAGTGGCTCACTTCTTCCGCTTAGCATGATGCTTTCAAGTTCCTGTTGTAGCATGCGTCAATATTTATATCTTCTAAGCAATTACTATGAACACAATAACGAGGAAGTATTAAACCTTGTCTTTCTTCCTTCTTTCATTCCTCCCTTCCTTCCTTCCTTTTTATCAAGAGGTATGGAATTGGAGCAGAGCCAATGAATCAGGACCAAAAATACTTAACCCAATGGAACATGGCAGATTTCACAGAATATAAGCAAAAGACAAGACATAACTGGGGAATGAGGAAAACAAGTACTACAAGATACAGAAGATATCCAAGGGGAGGACTTAAGGTCTCAGGACAAGGTGAGAGCCCAAATCAGAGAGAAAGAGCAGTGAGTGAGATGAGGTCAGGGGCCAGGGATGTAGGCCAAGCAGCCAAGGACCTAAAGTATTCGGGCCTGTAAAAACAGCCCCGACTCAGGACAGCACCACAGAATATTTGCACTGGAGGAACACTTAGAGCTCTCTTTTCCAATTCCATCACTTTAAGATGAACAATCTGAGCTTCAGAGAAGCTAAAGACCTCCCCAGGCTCACAGACCTTCGGGATTTCCTCCTTAGTCTCCTTCCTCTCAGTGTGATATATTTTCCACAACAGCTCACAGCCACAGTCCCAGGAGTTGGATTTGATCATACGTTAGTGTCAATATGCAGCTTCGCACCCTCCTGCTACACAAGTGCCAGCTGAACTTCCTAAAATATTTTTACACCGGCTTAGCGAAAAAGTTTGATGTCTTTTGACCTAATCCTGACTGGTTAATTGTCTAAACACATGGGATTCCTTTCTATTTGTAAGTAAGTTTGTATCAATGCATAGGTTTAGAGACTGAAAGAAGTGAATGAGGTTCCCTAAGAGGTCAACCAGTGGAAAAGGCTTACTTCTATACTGTGATTAGAACAATGAAGCCTAGGGTTTGCACATATACATCATGTAATGACCACCAAACACGGCTCAGTGTTCAAAAGCATTGTAAAATTAACAGTCCAAGAGGCAGGATTTCAAAAGTACTTTGGCATTTAAAATTCCGAGCCGTAGCTTTTTAGTCAAGCTCTGTTAGGATCATGCTATAGAGGAGATCTTTGTTCCTTAAGAAAAAGAAAAAAGAACATTAAAAGTCAACAGACCTTAGCCTTGAGGTTGGTTAAAATCACTTTGATGCATTCATATAATTGGACAGTTGGAGGCATGAAGATGGTAGCAGAGGTGTGTGTTTATTGATATGAAAAGTCTGATAACTTGTCGAGAGAATAAAGGCTACAGAAGAATATTTAAAGTTTGACATCTTTATATATCAGATATATAAAAAAACATCTGGGAGGACATCTATCAAATATTGAGAGTGTATCGTCAAGTAGTGGAATCATGAGAGGTTTTATTTATTGTTTTGTGTTTGTTCTCTTATATTTAACTTCTAATTTTTCAACAATGAACACAATTACTCACATAATTTAAAATGTTAAAAACAGACTTCATTGTGATTGTAAAAAGGGTTCGTCACTATTTTTTCCTACGAAACTATCCTTTAGAACCTGTAACAAAAATAAAACCAAGGTGCCCTTGCCGTCTTTTGAACTCGGGAACAGTCAATTCTTCTGCATCAAATATGAACCAATACAAAGGGGATCTTGTGAAAGGAAACAAGTACGTGGGGTCTTGACCTACTCCCCTTTCATCCCCCCTTGCTTTTATGCCCTTGAATCTCAAAGAGGTACAGCCCTTTTCACTCCTTTTCATGTCTTAAATTGGCATCTCCCTGAGCTAAACACAAAATTCATGGTTTAAGGTTTATTTTCAAGCTTTAGCCCGTCTGCTTGATATCTGAAACATTCAAGTCTCCTCTGTCTTGTTGCAAAGTTTACAGAAGCATCACTTCGCCTGGCACCTTTGCTGAGCTTGTTTTTACTCACCTTTACCTCACAGGAAAGTCCTCTTAACAGGACACTTTGAATCACTCCATTTGCTTATTCATGACGTTAAATGCTACAAGAAGAGATCTTGCTTATGCTACAAGGGATCCAAACCACCAGGGTCACCATGATGAACAACCGTGAGAGGCACCATTTCACCATAGATTATGTTAATGGTTTTCTCTAGAGCCGAGCAGTACACATCCTCTAACCGTGGTCCAGGAAGCTGCATTCTCTATAACACAGGCACTCTCCTATGTCTCCTGTAAATTTCACAAGTATTTCTAAGGATGGACTTCTAATGACAAAACCAATGGATCACATTCATTGAAAAACACAAAGTAGTACTGGATACCAAGCTCATCACATAAACCGAATCAGAAACTCTTACTTTTAGATTCGGACTCTTGGCTTGTCAGATACAGGTTGGATTTTATCAGCTGAGGCAAATGCAGATTGGTTTTTACATCTTATAATTTTTCACAATTATTCTCATGTTCTCAAGATCTAGTGCTCCAGTTTTTTAAACAGCTTTATTACCATTAACATACAATAAAAATGAACATTTTTAAGTGTTCAATTTCACAAAATTTGATAAGTTTGGAAATATTTATCTGTAAAGCTACTGACATAATTAAGATAATTAACAATCCATCAACGCCAAGAGTTTCCTCGCATGCCTATTTGTTCCACTCCCAGGCAGCCACTGATCTTTCAGTCACAGTTTGAAATTCTGATAGTTTTACAAAAATGGAACGATCCATTATACTCTTTTGGGGGTGGGACTGAGTCTGGCTTCTTTCACTCAGCAAAATTATTTTGAGAGTTATCCATGTTGTTGTATGTATAAATAGTTCATTTTCTTTTATTTCTAAAGGGTATTACAGTATATGTACAGTATTTATTTACTCATTCACTTGTTAACAGACATCTGGGTTGTTTTCAGGTATACAAGTCTTTGTATGCTTTTTCTTTCTCTTGGGTAAATACCAAGAGTAGAATGGCTGAATTAAATGGCAGGTATATGTTTAACTTCTTAAGAAACTGTCTCCTAAGGTGATTATACCAGTTTACACTTTAGTCAGCAGTGTGGACGACTTCCAGTCTTTCAATATACTGACAAATATTTCATAAAGTCTTTTTAACTGGTCATTCTATTCAGTACATAACAGATTTTTATTGTGGTTATAATTTGCATTTCCTTAGTGACTGATAATCTTTTCAGGCTGAGCATCTTTTCAGGTGTTTGTAATCTGGATAGTTTTGGTTTTTTTCTTTTTTCCATGAAATGTTTGTTCAAACCTTTTGTCAGTTTTTATGGTATATTTTCTTACTGGTTGAATTTCGAGCGTTCTTTATATATTCTGGATAGAAGTCTCTTGTAAAATTATTTGCCAATATTTCCTCTGGCTTATCTTTTCTTCACTTTAGAGTGACAAGGTTTAAATTTTATCAGTTATTTTCTCTCACAGATCATGTTTTTGGTGACGTACCTAAGAAATCTTTGCCTAACCTAAGGGCCAAAGATTTTCCTCTCTGTTTTCTCCTAAAAGCTTTATAGTTTAGTTTCCGGTCCATCTTGAATGAATCTTTGCTGTATGGTGTGAGGCGCACGTCGCTGTTTTTCCCTCACATATGGATATATCCAGTGTTTCCAGCAAAGCTTGCTCCTCACTGAATTGCCTTGCAGGTTTGTTTTTTAAGAAGTTATTCATCCATGTGAGGGTCTATTTCTCCATTCTTCGTTATGTTCGACTGATCCATTTTTATGATACTATCACACTATCTTGACTATTGCCGCTATAAAATAAGTCTTGAACTGAGGTAGTATTACCCATCCAATTTCGTTCTTCTTTTTTAAAGGTGTTCTAGCTATTCTAGATTTTTTTTGCATTTCCATATAAATATTAGCAAGAACTTGACAATTCCTTTTTTTTTAAGAAGCCTACTGGGATTTTCACTGAGATTATCTGAATTTCTAGTCAACTTATAAAGAATTCATATCTTAAAACTACCAAGTCTTCATGAAAAGTAGAGCTCTCCATTTATTTAGGATTTCTTTAATATCTTCTCATCAGGGTGTTGTAGTTTTCATTGTACAGGTTGCCCATCTTTTCCCAGATTTATCCCTAAGTATATCATATTTTTGATGATATTGTAAATGATACAGTTTTTCTAGTGTCAACTTGCATCTATTCCAAGTATATAGAAATGCAATTGATTTTTGCATATTGACCCTGCAGCTTGTTAAACTGCCTTACTACTTTAGTAGCTTTGCTTTTGTAGATACCTTCAGATTTTCAAGATAAACCATTATGTTTTCTGTGAATACAGTTTTACTTTTGTCTTTCAATCAGTATGCCTCTCCCTGGCCACTGCCACAGGCTAGAATCTCCACTAAAACATTGAATAAAATCCTTGAGATCAGATATGCTTAACTTGTTTCTAATCTTAGGGGAAAAGATTTCAGTCACTCACTGTTAAGTGTGATGTTAGCTGTAAGTTTCTCATGTATGTCCTTTATTAGGTTGAAGAACTTCCCTTTTATTTGTAGTTTTTTGAGAATTTTTATTAGGAATGAATGTTAGATTTAGTCATTGCTTTTTTCACATATATCGAGAGATGATCACACTTCTTTCCCCTTTTTTAGTTTGTTAAAATACTCATAATAACGATATAAGCATAATAATAATGATGAACAATATAATAATACAGTTAACACTTTACTATTTTTGCTGCTAAGTTCTAAAACAAAGCAATTTCTGAATAAGCAAAAGATTAGTCAAGGTTGCTGCCTCCATGACATTAGATTAGACTGGGTGACATAAATATCTTCTAAGAACTCTCTTCTGAATTTTTATTGTCTACATAGGTTACAATTGTCTTTCTGTCTACATTTACTAGATCCAATTGGGTTAGTTCTGAACTAACTCGATTTTTAAAAAGGGAAAAAGTGCAAGTAAATTTCAAAGTTGAAAGCAACTTAAAACGTGGACTCCCAGTCATGATCTTTGCCTGGAGAATTGGTCAAAATGGATAAAGACAAGTAAAAATGGGTCACATGTCTTTAATGGCACTCTCTTGTCCAAAATAAACCTTCTGGAATACTTATCTAAAATCTTTACATGATTGTAGTGTAGCAATCATCTTAGAAAACTATTTTCCAGTAACAGGGTCTCAGAGATACGAATTTATCTAAATTTCACCTTGGTTCTATGTAGCCTTTGGCACATGGTTATAATACATTAAGGAACAAAAGGGGGGAAATACTCAAAAGCTTCTTGCAATGAGAGCAGCTGTCACTGGGCTGTATCAAGAAATGAACCTGGGCGTGCATCCAAGATAAGTAATCGCACTGGCTTCAGGCCCATTTACATTGTGTAGTATAGACCTTCTATGTAGAAAAAAGCTCATAGATTTTGTATTTAAGCATTACATGGAAAAAAAACACCATAAGAAAGTCTTTTGTTCTCCAAGCAGGACCTCAGTTTATGTTTGCAGGAAGACCTCTGTGGGCATCCAGGACTCCTCTATGGGGTATACACACGGTGAAAGGGGAGTGTTGGTTTGTGCTGATCAGGTCAACAAACATGTATTTGGCCTATGAACCAGGACTAATTCAGGGAATAAACTGGACTTTCTTCTGCAGTTTAAGGGCATAAGGAGCCCTGATGCTTAGATGCTGCAAAAATAGCAATTTACTCAAGGAACACTACTTGAATAAGTTCAAATACCTCTGCAAAGCAATGTGTTCCCTTCGTTAGAAAAAGACCTGAAGACATTCAAAGGGCTTAAGGGATTAGAAGGATTTTTTTTCTATTAATTTGAATATTGTGTATGAATACAGTTTTATTAAATACTAACAAGTAAATTTTGTATAAAAAGTCTGCTTAGTGTTTTATAAACTTTAAAATTAGGAACATATTTTCTTTGTTTAACCAACAATAAATATTAAAGATAAAAATCTAGCTGAGATCATAAATTTTCAGAATAAGGGAATTTTTAATTCTCAAAATTTGTTTCTTTTTATAAATAGCTATAAGCATGAATTCAAGAACATGAATTTGTGAAGAAAATTTCTTCACCATTTTGAGTGACTAAATAACATTTCTAAATTAATTTATAACAAAAAGCTTGAATTGTTACATAGGTTATATGAGGATTACGAATAATATCAGTATTGTCCACAATACTCAGTATAAACTAAAACTTCCAGGAATACACATATCCAATGAAATGTTTCCTGATATTCAGTTATTTTATATAAATGGAACATCTATTGATTTCAGATAAACTTTTACAGAATTATAAAGGTCAACATTTTACCCAGGTGACCATTAATTCAGAAAAAGTTCTTTTTGATAAAATTACTAGTTGGGCTGCCATTCCCATACATTGAGTGATGACTGGTGCTACACAGCCCACAGCTGCCTGTGAGAAATGAGAGGATACATGGAAGTCAATGAAATATACTGCAATCGATGTGTTCACAACAAACTCATTACAAGGACCAAATACAATACTGGGTGGGCTAAAAAGTTTGTATAGTTTTTTCCATAGAATGGCTCTAGTAGTATTTAGTTGTCTTTAATTTCATTTGAAACAATTTTGTTAGATTGTATTGTGACAGCTGTCATATCAGTGTGCATCAAAAAAATCCACATCAAAATTGGTGAATTTCTGTGCAGCCATTTTAATATTGAAGATGGAAGAAAATATGCACTTTCGGCATATTATGCTTTATTATTTCAAGAAAGGTAAAAATGCAACTGAAATGCAAAAGAGATTTGTGTAATATATGGAGAAGGTGCTGTGACTGAACGAACATGTCAAAAGTGGTTTGCAAAGTTTCTTGGTACTATTGACATTTTGGCCACATAATTCTTTGCTGTGGGGCTGTCTTATCCATTGGAAGATGTTCAGCCACACCCTTGGCCTCTACCCACTGGAAATGAATAGCCGACGTACTCAAAATATCCAAATCAATAATGTTGTTGGTGAAAATGAAAAATGTGTCTTTGGATTTACAGAAAAAACTAAACGGACTTTTTGGTCAGCTCAAATAATTCTGAAATCAATATAGGAGTACAGATTAACATGAAGAGGAGATGTAGTTCATTAAATCACCTTCATCCCCTCAATTCTTTGGGAGGAAATTATGCTTTTTTTTCAATTTGGCAAAGAATCTTTAGAACCTGAATACTTCCACGTACCTTTCTTCAACCACCTGAGAACTTCAGTGACTGAACAAAAACTCAGAATCATGGAAAAAGTGGATGCTCCATAAATACTTTTGCAATACAAAAATATAGATTTAGAAAAATAAAAGACCAGGCTACCTTATCAGGTTTATTAGAGAAAATAAACCTGATTGATTTGGGCAGTATGGTCTTCTACAGACTCAATTATATTTTTCTCAGTATCTTCGAAATATATTGATGAATGGAAATGTACTTGGCCAAGCAGGTTCATTTGTAATTCCAACGCTACTGATTCTTGAGGGCCTCGGGACTTCCATTTAAAGGATGATGTTTAAAAATTACCAAATTTGACTTTACTGACTTCTGAACCTATCCCACCCCCTTACCAGTCATTATTTGGGTATTTAAATGCAGCCTTAGGAAGTATTGTAATAATATATGGGTTTGCTTTTCAGGTCTTCTCACCCCTAGCTAAATGTTAAATCTGGATAACTCTGCTTAAAGATATTTCAGTGAAAAACTGAACATAAAGATAGCCAGTGTGTAAAAAGGTAAAAATAATCAGAGTGTGATAGATGATGCTTTAAACCCAGCAACAGCGACAAATTCTCAGAATACCATTTGTTGGCATTTCAAGAAGTTAAATGGTTCCCATCTGCTGCACACGCAAGGCTTGTGAGTCAACTCACATTCCGATGAATTGCTTGCACCTTAAAATATAACCCTCAGTGATGTGCGCCAATGCAAAGATGTGGCAAGAGCAAAGAAGAAATACGTGCCAGAGCAAGGAAAAGACAAGTCAATAAACAACCCCCATGCTCCGAGCTCTCGCATTTCATTGGTCAGAGAGACACATGATCAGCGTAAGTGTGTGAAGTGTGGTTCTCAGCGGGGAGTCAGGGGAAGGCTTCACAGAAAGGGTGGCATGGAAATTTTTTCTGGAAAAATTATCTGCCAGGCAGATAATTCAGACAGCATTAATATTTGACTTTAAGATATGTTATTGTACTACCTTTGAATAATGATGGATCTCAAATTAGAATCTGAACAGTATCACATTACTGTGCCATATGAGTTAAGCCAGACCGCCTAGTTCTGCACACCAGCTCTTCCACTAAAATAGCGGCATGCCCTTAGACATGCTACTTAATTTTCCTTGACCTCAGTTTCCTCATTTATAAAATGGGGATAATAATAGTACCGACCTTATAGTGATGTTGGGAGCATTAAATGGCATATACATTTGAAGAGCTTAGAATAGTGCCTGGCGCTGGGTAGCACTCAGCTGCTATTATTATTTATTATTATTATCATTATCATTATCCTCATCTTATATGTAATAAAATGGAGCCATAGTGCCCCCATTTCCTAACCTGGAAAATATGGTTGATAAAACAATGGACTTTTAATTGCTGCTGCGGAATAAGACTTGAAGCTACGCAACGTTGAGGCTGCCATCCTAAAAACCATTCTGGCCCGCTCTGTGTCTTCCCTTCACACATCACCCAGGAGTAGGGGCCCAACATTTCAGCACAGCCAACATCTCATTTCTGTCTCATCAGGGAAAGAGAAAACAACCAGGTTTCTGGGCCTTTGCCATCCCTGAAACTCTATATCCCTCTTACCCTGTCTTACGTTATCAACTACCTGACCCCATTTATTTATTTATTTATCTTGCCTTCTGCTCAACTGTAAACTCCATGAGGGCAGAGAATTTGTTTATGTGGTTCCCTGGCATACAGCTAGTGCTCAAAAATTGTGTTAAACTGATAACATTCATTTTAGTAGTAGTATAACATGGAAAATAAGTTATCCTGGAATCGAGGTTGTAGGTTATTTAAAAGTCCAGTTACTCTGCAGATAGCGCTGGCAGAGACAGATTAGTGCTCCATGGCTCAAGCAGAGATGCCGCTTTTTAACCTCTTGTTCAACTTCCCTGTGATATTTATTTCAGGCTAGAGACAGACAGTATCCATCACTTCTCAGATTGGTGCAGGGCCGTGGTAATGAAATAAGTTACCTACATCATGTAATCGTATCGATTTTTATGATCCATATTTTTCTGAGTTAGATGAAACAGCTGTTTTGATTTAGGCTTGAGCAGAATTCCGACTCATGTCAGCAAATCGCTGGCAAACCAGGCACTGATAGAAATTTAAAAAAATAAAAACCTAAAAGAAATTTTAGGTGAAATAAGCTTAATTTGTAATTTGGAAATAAAATTCCTCCACCCTATAAGTCTATCATTTTAAGTGATCCTTATATAAGAGAACTATTTTTACCTAAAAATCACAGCAGCATATAGGTAAGACAGAATACTGTAATATTTCCTCAGTTTTTAAAAATTGCATGGATTTTCATTATACTGGAAAACTGACGCCGGTGTTTGCTTCCCTTCTCATGTGGTGTCGGAAGTTCTTCAGTGTCGCTGCTGAGGACACCCAGCGTCCCACACCGACAGTACAGATTCCCGGGTGGGGGCAGGGCTGGGAAAGCGCAGTAGGAACGAGAGGCCAGGCCACGGGCTGTTAGGGAAGGGGCAACTAAATACGGATCCATGGTAACAAGTGCTATCGCATGGAAAACCAAATTGTTTGTCTTTCTTTACATCTTAAACAGGCCGGGTAAGCTTGCAGGAAATGGGCTAAGTTTAGAAGGGGAAAAGAAAATCAAAATCCTCAGCACGGGATTTGAAAACTCTGGTGTGCATCAGAACTTCCTGGAGCAATGATTCAAATACGATTATCCGAGCCTCATCTCGGATGACCAAAGCAGAGACTCTCAGGAAGGGGGCAAGGCATCTGTATTTTTAAAAATCCATTTACCTGAAATGGATCCTGAGACTCAGCGTGATTCGAGAGCTAATGGCTTAGACTTCGCACACAGTACACACCAAAGACTACACCAAGCCACTTCCACATACTACATCAGCTAGTTTAATCATCGTCACTACAACTCCATGAGGCAAGTACTATTATTATTCCCATTTTACAGGGAAGCTCACCAAGACTTCATAACTTTCCCAAAGTCACATGACCAATAAATGAAGATGCTAGAACCATCTGGCCCCAAATCTCACACTCTTAACCACTGTACAAAACTGCCTCCAACATATGCTGTATAATATCCCATATAAATGTAGCCCATTGCTGTCTAAGAAAAACCCAGAGAGATTTATGAGAGCCTGTCCAAAAATAATGCCGCTATTTTTATCCACTGACTTTAACTGATGAGGAAAAAATATATATCGAAATTCAGTCTGTCTTCAGGACTCCTGAAGTTACATGAGGGTGGATCGGGCATGAACCTATTATATCAAGTACCGGCACTTGGCAAGTTATTTTTTCTCCTCGACCTTTCAATGAGATATATGAATACAGAATTGGTGCCTAAGAAAAAGAATCCTTATGAATATTATAGTCACTAGAATTTGAACAATCATTTTATGGATTTGTCACTCTAGCCATGAGCCACATAATGTCTTCTCAGTCAGTGATGGACTGCATACATGAGGGTGGCATACCATGTAACTTAGGTGTGCAGTAGGCTATACCAACTGGGTTTGTGTAAGTCCATTCTATGACGCTTGCATAAGGACAAAATTGCCTAATGATGAATTTCTCAGACCATGTCTCCCCTATTAAGTGGTGCAGGGCTGTATTATAAACGCCTACTGGAAAGGTTTCAGCTTCCAGGAAACTGGATTTGGAATGGAAGACATAAATGCCCAGCTGAGGTAGAAGCAATAAGAATGCCTGTAATTCCTGGTATACTCCTGCTTATTGGGGGGTATAAGAATAGCTTTATTCCACAACAGAGAAATCAAGTGAGACATTATTTTACTAAATGTATGTGATCGCAATGAGAATTTCCATTTTCCTAAGTGGCACAATTAGCAGGTGTTCATGAAGTCTTTAGCAGATCATACCATTTGAAATAAGACACAAATTGCTCAACACTGACTCTATTTGATTTTGCTTTACCTCACTACGCTCAGAGGCAGCTGGACCAAGGGACCCACTGTGCCTGATTTCATGTCATTAGGCTTTTATTTCCCTCTTTGCTTCTCCGCACGGTGGGCCTTTACAGCTGCTATTCAGCTGATTCTCGGAGCTCCCTTTGTCACCTGGCTGATCCGGCTTTGGCAGTATTGATCACTCTCTAGGTCGTATGTTCTTTATAGGAGTTGTTCAATACGTGTTTCCTGAACAAACCATGGAATGAATGAAAAAACGTATGCCTCAGTAAGCACGCGAGCCATAATTCTATGTGTGAGCAGTTGTACCTGCCATAAAACTCCTCCGTGAGGCAGAAATCTCCTTCATTCAACTTTCTTCCATTAGCCATCGCTCTGCCCTTCTACAGCTACAGACAATTCTTGCTAAGGGCACCCCCTTTAATATCTGAGAAAAGTCATTATGAACACCTAAGTCCTAATTCTTCTTCTTTTCCACTGCTTCTTTTACAATATGACTTCTAGATGGTTCATGATTTTGATCATCTTTCTCTAGAGTTTGTCTATGTCCCTATTAAAAACTGGCACTAAGAGCCGAACATAGTCTTCCTGATGTGAGCTCAACATTGCAGTTTTGCTGGTTTGAATCTTTATCTTTCTTCTCAACAGTTTTACCCCATCCCAAAATAGTATATTTTATCAACATAGATTTCAAGAGTATAATTATGATTTACTTTAGGTGAGCAATGGCTTGCAATGAACTAAAATGTCCTGTTGTTTTCCCTAAATGCTGCACTTTCTAAACATGGGAAGTAAACGTTATTTCTGAACACCCACCCGCTGCCACATACTTACTGGGAGGTGCACTTAACATACATAAAAATCAATGTTATAACAGAACAAACACATGAAGTCTTGGGGTCTAGGAAGAGCTTCATTATTCATCTTCAATGCATGACGTTTGTGATGTTTGAGCAAATAGAAAGTATTCAGTCAATGTTTTCCTGAACAAGTGGTTGATTTCTCCATTTTGTGGGGATTATATGGATGGTACCTTCCCTATAAGGTTGTTCTGAGGAAGCCGGATGTAGGTAAACTGCTTCTGTGTACAGAGCCATGCACAGAGTTGGGCTCAATAAACATTAGTATTTGTTGTAATTCTTGTCATCATCATCACCATCGCCATCATCTTCATATTAACTCTGTCGTATCCTATACAGTTGTGTTCTTATTTTTAACCTAAGTGCCACATTTGTATATATATACATTCAAATATATTCAGTTTATTCCAGAAAAATATTTTTGAATACTTACTCTGTTATTCAATGTAAACTTAATAAACATCCAATGTCTTCATCAAAATACTGATTAAAATATTAACCAGATGATGAGGGGTCAGCATTACATGATTCCTCAAACCATTATATCCTACAGCACCTCTGTACTGAGTTGTCTGGTCACCTGGAATCGGCTGATGGCTTTCTGAACACACAGTCAGCTTTCTTGGCATTTTGTGTATGTTTCAAGGTGTGGATTGCCCTAAACAAATCCACATCAAACTACAAGCTGACGTTAAAGGTGAAAAAGAACTGGGGGTCTGCCCAATCTTAGACATTTTTTAAATAATAAGGAAATCACTTTCATCTGGGCAATGTCAGGCCTCTTTAAAACTCTTAACATTTCCTCTTTGAATCACTTTGATGTGTGTCTTATTGTTAAGAAGAGTGAGGAATGGCTTGATCTTAAATGGATCATGTAATGTAGGAGGCCATACTTAAAAGGGTAATTTTCCATATTTTTAAAGCTTGATCTTTTAAGTGTCTCCTCAAAAAGAGCATTTGATGAACTAATGAAAATGCATTAAAATCAAATGTGGTCGACCTGTGCCCACAGAACATTCTATCAGTCAGTCACTGCTCAGCACAATATTAGCCAATTTGGCCATAGGTCATCAACAGCTTTTATTCCTTCATTCTTATAGCCTGTACCCCTGCACTTCCCATTTTAATCATGCAGGTGGAGAGAATGTGAGTGAGAAGGGGCCGTGGAAACCAAAGGCGAAAGGTGGTAAAATCCCTAGTTTGAGGGTTAGAAACCCTGTGTTAGATTTGGCTCCAGATATTTTTCAAGGTCATACATCTACTTGTGGTTCCACTGTCTCAATTTCCCCATCTACAAATTAAAAGGGATATGAAACTTGATCTCTTCCAAAGTCCCAGCACATATCTCTCTCTGCTATAAAAAGCTGACAGCTGGATTTCTCCCTTTCAAATAATTGCTTTAACATTGCATAGAAAACATCTGTTAAGGAATATACTGATTTTTTCTGGTATTTTTGTGTATTTGGTGTACAGTTTGCACAAGTCAAATTACCTAAGACATTCCTAGACACTGTGGCCACTTTCATCAGTTCTAACTGGGAGTCTTGTTCATCAGAAAAAGGCCTGAGCCTCGGGACTGATGCGCTCAGGCGGTGGTGGTCTGGGAGCAGACCAGCGGGCTCCTACTAAGGCACGGACGCTATGGCTTATGACCTCCCATTCACGAATCGCCTGAGGTACTACTGTAAAGTGTCCCCTAAGTCATTTCATCAACTCGCAAGCTTTTACTAAGCTTTCGCTGCCTGCTTCGACTATGGAGTCCTATCATTCATTAGCCACCTTAGGGTTTGCTGCTGAGTCTCCAGGAGAATGTGAGGGACCGTGATGTCTGCCATTAGAGCTGATATGACATTTATTCATAGAATTCACATACATTTAAGCTGCAAATCAAGTTCCTTGGCTTTCTTTACTTCTGTTCTACTTCACTGAATGAGCTTAAAAAAAGATTGCTTTAGTAATGTTTTCAGAAAGGCTGCCCTGCAGCTTTGTATAATTTAAGGATAGGGTTTTGCCACATACCCCTTGGTTTACCAGCTAAGCTTCTTGAATCACAGACCATTTTATTCATTTTTTTTTAAATTTCAAGGAACTACCCCGTAGTCTGTATGTGTAATTCATAAATGTTTGTTGAAAAAAGAGGGAAGCCATAATTTTGTCATATTTAATATCTTCACAAGTTTCCATTAGCCAAGATTGAATGATATCAATTTAGTATGAAATAATTACAAAGATGATTATATAAATGCCATTTCTATAGTGTCTCCCATGCATCGGAGGACATACATATATTTAATATTATTAATGTATAAGTAATATGTACAGATGTTACCTTATTTAGAAACCTATATGCTATGTATATAGATAAAACCTCATCGAATTCTTAGAACTATCTTCTGTGGTAGGTTTTTTAATCCATATTTAAAGATAAATAAATTGAGACCCATTTAGTTTTGTTCAAGAAGGAAGAGTCACATTCCATTCCATTGCTAGTAAAATTTTAGTGTAAGAGCTTTTATAATTTAAAACTCAGTTGATCAGATAGTTAAAAATTAATGAATGTTAGGTAGATTTAAAGTTTATTGACAGAAGAGAAAAGTATTTCCAGAAAAATTCTTAATCCTTTGTAAAGCAACATCACATCGGCAACTCTAATGCTTTCTCTCCTAAAGCTTCAAGTGTCTTTTCGAGAGACAAATTACAGAGCTGATCATTTCATTTAAAAGCTATCAAGATTGATATCCACAGCATAGTGTCTCCTTAATAAAAAATCATCCTGATTTTTAATCAATATTTCCTTTTCAGGGTCTGAAATACAAACAAAAGCAATTTAAGACTTTGATTCCCATAAGAACTGCTGCCAAAGTTCTTGCAAATAAAATTGTCATTTCTGAGTCTCAAATGATTTCTTCACCTGTTTTTTTTTTTTAAATGTTAATTTGCTTAGCTCAAAAATAAATCCCAGTGATTAATCTATTCAACACAAAACAAGTCTGGATTTCTGGCTCACTTGCCTGTTACAATCTTCTTTCCAAAATTCCCAATTTAAAATTCGATTAACACCCATTCCACAAATATTTGTAAGGTAAAATTCAAGTACTAGGAAACGGTATAAAGCAAAACTAAGAGTGGCATTACGAAGGAACATATGACCAAAACAGCTGCAACTCGATGAGATGATTATTTGTCCAATTGCCCAGTTTTGGGAGGGAGAAATACAACAAAAACAAATTCTCCTACCAAGCAGCTTCTGGGGGTGTTTAACTCTAAGTGCTTTGCAGGGATTTAAAAATATTCCAAATTGTTTAAATGATCTGAAACGATATCATAAATTTAGATCTCTTACCAAGGTGATTATGTCATCTTTGAATGGGTGAGAAAATTATGTGAGAGCTGATTCTAGTTTCAGAAGTTAATTTTTAAGATTTATTAGAATAAAAAGGCTATAAACTATTTTGCTCATTTCCATGTAACACTTATAAAGAGAGTTTCTATATAATTTTTATTCTAAGCTGGAACACTTGGTAAGTAAAAGAGCCATTATTAATAATTACAATACATGTAAACCAAGATTGTCTCATGAAAACTGGAACATAAACTCCTTTCCTCCCTCCCTTTTTCTTTTAATTAGAAGCATAAAGGTCTCCAATCTGAAGTTTATCAGGAACTATGCTATTATCGATCACTCACAAATGCTGTATCTTGCCAAGTTCTTGGTTTACCTGGAAATGTTATAGCACTGTGTCATGTTACGAAAGCATGTCCACAGTGTCTTCTGATGGTGCAGCTGTTTTTAGGTGACAGTGCTGACACTATCTCATCTCCTGCTATGTGAGGACACAGTGACTACACAGTTGATGTGGGAAAGACGTACCCCATAGCATGGGCCACAATTCTGACTCCCTACTTATTTCCTTCCTACAATTCCCTCCAGATCCTGACCGCACGCTCAACACGCCACTCCTGCCTCAGGTCAATGTCCTTTCTTTATTCCCAGGAAATGCCCACCACATCTGTTCCCACTCTTTCCTCAATAAATAATGACCCAATTCTTTATTTAAAGGCCTGCCTTCTCCCTACAAACTCTGTGCAGAAAAACTGCAATTAATTCTTTTATAGAGAAAATAATTTACATTTTCTGTTTTATGACCAGAAAAAAAGCAGACAGTTTACCTGTGAGGCTGTAGGTTGATGTCTGGTGATTTAAGAAAGACACAACTCTGCCCCATTCTAGTAAGGGCAATGGAAAAGCTTGACCTTGTCAGGTAGGTCAGAAAGAAGGTATTTTTTGAGTGGACTAACAGGCCTCTGGCGCCAGGGAGGAGCCCTGGTCTAGTCCACGGATGCCGCTTTTCCTTTTCAAACCAGCAGGGTAGATCAATAACTTGGCGAATGGTATACCCGAGAAAGGCAAGGCATCATGACTACTTTCTCTGGAAATCCATTCGTCAACTTATGAGCAACTTGAGTACATAAGAAGGCTGCACCTATTTAGCATTTCATCATTACGTTATAATAAGTCTGTATTATAAAAATATCGTTTAAAAAGTTCTTGCTCAATTCCTTTGAGATCCGGTCCTGAAACCCGAATCATTCTAATGGGTATCTGATTTACTGTCATGAAAAATAAGCACCTTTTCGCTTTGCTGTCTCTTCAGGTTCCACTGGCCTACACAGATTACCTAGAACGAGTGAAAACATAGTGCCTGCACGAGGGCAACTTACTGAGCCTGCCTAATCTCAAGAAGCATCAACTGCCCTTTTCAGTAGCTCGCCAGGGAGTGTCCACAACCCTGACCTGTCCAGAACCGGTTCACAGATGCACTGCGCCTTTCTGCCAGCTGTTGTGTAATTTGTGCGGTGTTGGAATAGAGGATCCTTTGCTCCGGCCTTTTCAAGAAGGCCGGGGTAGCAGAGCAAAAGAGCTTGTTCATCTGCACCAGCTTTTCAAATTCAGCACTGACATGGGCTACATGGTGCCTGGAGACGGCTTCCCAAGTTTCCCGGCAAGCCTTCCCTCTTCCTGCTACCAGTATTCTGTTTACCCCACTATTTGGTACTTCTCTTTGCCTGTGATGCTGAACCCCTCAGTCACTGGTATAGCACATTCCGTGATTCAAGACAGGAGGTCTCTCTCTTGCCAAGACCACCTCAGAATATTGATTAGAGGAAAGATCAGAAATAGTCACAGCATTTGAAAATACAGTGCTTCTGTTTGAAAGGCTCCACTGAGCAGCAGGAGAAGATTTTTGAAAAGTGAAGAAAGAGAAACATCAGAGAGAGACAGACACACTTACCAGAGTTAAAAATCTTCCTTTCCTGCCCTTGGTCTTTTCTCGTCTATTCCTAATTCTTTCACAGCCCCACTCATTTACTACCTGGTCCTCACCCCCACTTCTTGGGTTTCTCTGCACTCTTAAATTTCCTCTTCCTTTTTCTCTCTCTTTAAACTTTATAACTGCTTAAAGGATAAGATGGTCCCCTTATCCAAAATTATGAGCTGAAACAAACTGGTGGTATTGATCAATGGTGATGGTCCACTAGGATCCTGACAGCCTAGTAATGACACGTATATTTAAAGAGGACAACTTCTATCCACTTTCCAAAGGGCCTGTGCTTTAAGTGTCACCTGTATCGAATCTGTTAGATCTATTTGGATTAACGGCGTGCGCTTAAAGATGACTACGTGGAAACAAGAACAGGGTCCCAAATGGACTGCAGAGCTATTGATCCTCAGACCTTGGCTCATTAATAGCTCTAATGGCCCAAGTCGCCTTTCAAGCTCACTGCACAGTACTTGGTCCTTCATAGAAAACAGAAGCTCGTTTTGATAAGGTACCTTATAACAATAATATATTACTATAAACTTTAAAAAGGAAAAAGACCACATGGAATCTCTCTCTCTGTCTTAAAACATTATTTTAACCTACTCTCTTCAAAAATTTTTGATATGCCCATTTTATACCTTTGAAACCACAAAGCGCAAATAATTTTGTGTCCTGCTTTTTAAACAATAATCACATTTCTAAGTTGGTAAATAGTCTCCATAATTTTTAAAAGTTATATGATTCTATTAAATAAAATATTTATATTTTCACACAGGCACTCTGCTATTACAATATTGGACCTTTGATTAGAACTTCAGCAAGTATGTTTGTGTATGACATCTTCACATTTCATATTATGTTTTTAGAATATAGTCCCAGAAGAGGCATTACTGTGTCAAAGGAGTTAACTGTTTTATGACACCTTATACAAATTACCAAATTTCACTTCATAGCTTTTTCCAAAAAAAAAAAATTTTTTTTGAGCACCTTCTTTGTACAAAGCATTAAGTTAGATGTTGAGGCAAAAATGAATGAGTCTAAAATACATTATTTGCCCTGAAACTCATACAGTCCACTTGGGGAAATAAGAAATACATGTGGAAAGAGAACTAACTATATCAACTACAGAGATTCAGAAAGAGCGATCATATTCAGCAGGAGTGGGTGCAGAGTTAGACTTTTAATTGAGTCTTAAAACACCCATAGGTTTGGATGAGTTGCGAAGGGAGAGTATTCAGGCTAGTAAATAGTGTGATTAAGAAAGGAAATTAAGCAATCCAGGGAAATTCCTATCACCCAAAAGCACCATGTGAGTAAATATAACTCATTAGCCTAATCCGCATAGATTGCAAACTCCCCAAGGGCAATTTCATTACTAGTAATAGTCACCCTTGTCCTTAGAACTTTCGCTTCCCTTGTTACATCTGATGTAACAAGGATAGAGGTTTACCTCCTCTCCCTCTTCTCACTAGTACTTCTTTCTTTCAAGTCCTCCTTCCAATGACCCCTTTGAATAAGGCATTTCTCCAAGTTCTCTTGCAGTCCTTTTTTTTCCTTTATATTCTTTCTGTAGATAATGTCACTTGATCTGTTGGCCCTAGCCATTACTTCTTGCTGCTAATTCTCCAATCTCTATTTGTAGTTCTCAATTCTCTTTTTTGGTGTTATACATGCATTTGCACCTGCCACTGACAGCACTGAAAATCCAAGTCCAAAATTGAACTGTTTCTGTATTCTTCAGACCATGGGAAAGCCCCACCGATTAGAAGCATGTCACCTTTGATGTCACTTTCATCCTCATAGTTCGCATCGAATCAAGTTTCCAGAATTCATCCTAGCTTCACACTGAACCCTACTTTCCTCCTATTGTAAGCCATCAAAATCCCCCACCTAGTCTATTTGATTCCTATCTGATCTGCTTGCCTCTAGCCTCATCCCCTTCAATCTGTGCTCCACATCATTACGTACCTTGTGAAAGCACAGGGTAGGTAATGTCCCTTGTCTACTCAATAGATCTGCTCAGCTGGCAGAATGAGAGCCATGCACATTAATGTGTTTCTCCTAATCCCAGTCCTCTACTTCTCACACTACAACAGCCTACACACACACACACACACACACACACACACACACACACACACACACACTCAGTGGCCTATTTATAATTCACTGAAAAGAGACGTGGGCTTTCACTCGCCAGAACCTTTTCTCCTGCAGTTTCCTTCGAATAGAATACTCTCACCTGCTCTGGCCTACTGAAATCTTACATAACTGCTCAGTCCAACCAAACGTTATCGCTTCCACAAAGCCTTTCCAGATCTCCGTCTCCTCCATTTGAACTCTTGTATTCTAATGTCCACTATTCTACAGCACAAAGTAATTCACATTTCTGTCTGTATAACTAAAACATTCCCTTTCCGAAGGGTCAAGGTAAGAAATTCAATAAATTCTTGTGCGTTTCATTTTTTCCATCTCTCTGGCCAAAGGCTGAGCTTCCTCCACCTGCTTGGTAAATGGCCGCTAGAAGATCACCAGCTAAAGGTAAGAGCCTTTAAGGAGCTGTTCTGTAGAGTCCTCATGCAACAGGCATGGAGAAGAGTAGGAGAAGGAAGGAGAAGAGGCTCTGAGAAGTTACCCACAATTTTTTGCTCCATTCCGTTCTATGATGTATCTTTAAAACAGGGCCAAGAATTCTAGTTGCCTGTCATGGTTCTTTGGCAAGAGTGTGGCACTGCCAATGTAAGTTCTTGTGCTAAGCTCTTTTGTCCACATTCTAGACCCTCATGTAGGTTAAAGTGAGGGCTTAAAGTTCAGGAGACCCCCAGGCTGCAAACCTTCCCCAATCCCATACCACCCCATGTGATGCTGACTGGTGTCCTATCACACTGTGGGATGCCCTGGTCTCCCATTAACTTTGAGATAGGATAGAGGGAGAGAGAAGGAGGGAATTTGCAACTAATGCTCTAGCTTTTATTTGTCACTTACCCTGGGAAAGTACTGAGCCAATAGAAAGGGAGGGGGGTGGAAATGCCAAGTTATTTAAAGAGCACGAGCTAAGACATCAGAAACATAAACTAGTGTTTCTAAATAAAAAATGGTGTGGAGCATGAGTCTTTTTAAAAAAGAAAACTGGATTTTAAGTGATATTTTTTAATGGAGCAGACTGCCCTGTTTTTTAGGACCCAAGGCTATTCCCAAGACCTATTTCTGACTTCCTGGGTTCATGACATTTAGGTGGACATTGTATTTTTTCCATTTGTGTAGTGGAGGCAGGATAATGACAATATCTGCTTTTGTCTAAAGTGAGACTGTGAAATTGGTAAAAGAAACATATGAAAGTGATGAGGATAAATGGTCATGTCTCATCGAGACCAGTTCTCCCTGTTATTCTTGAGGTAAAAATTCCCATGGAATTTAGTTTTATTAGTTAAAAAACTGCACATG
The DNA here is from genome assembly GCA_004026545.1 of Mormoops blainvillei. Lineage (NCBI taxonomy): Eukaryota > Metazoa > Chordata > Mammalia > Chiroptera > Mormoopidae > Mormoops > Mormoops blainvillei. Next base: position 50,064 of record PVJD01007841.1, read on the forward strand.
TTGTTGAATGAAATGAGTGAACAGAATGAAACAAGTGACTAATAAAAACAATCTCTGAAACTGACTGCATTTGATAAACTAAAATAAAATGGAAAACTAGAAAAATATAAGAGTGGCACGTGATACTTACCCTAAATTCACAAATCAGTCAGTTACTCTAACCTGGTGTACAGACACCAACAGACTACAATCCCGTAGAGAAAAGGCCGTACTCAGAATGCCTCATAGCCTTACTCTATTGCTTATATTTGCAGAGGTCAATGCAGAAATAGTCATCATTTCACAAATTAATAGCCTAGGAAATTTAAAAAAAACATATTCTCTGTTTTGCACTGACTGCTAAGTAACTGATTGACATGATTTAGTAAATTAGGACATTCTGAACAAATTGCAGAATTCATAAATTTGGAATTTAATGAACACTTTTGTTAAATATAGTCCTGTAACTATAGATAATATCTGATCTATTACTAACAAGCTACCTGAAAATCGGAGCCACATACAAAACAGAATGAATAAAAGAATTGTCTTGAGATAATCATAAATTATTTATTTATTTCCCAAACGAGATAAAGTGCTTGTTAAACACTTTGGAGCACTGGCTTTGAGTCCACAGGCAAGCATTCAGATTTTGGCTCTGCCTAGCACTTAACTAGTTCTGCGATCCCAGGAATTTACCTAACTTCTTTACACCTCAATTTCCGCTCTCACTCTCGGAAAACAAGGGCAATGATATCTCTGCTGCGGGACTGCTGTAAGAGTTCATTGAGGTAATGCCACGTACAATATGCAAAGCCTGGAGTCTCACCCATGATACATTCTCAATAAATGTTTTTTATTAACATTATAACTATTAGAGAGGCTTAAAAATTGAACAGTCTAGACAGTGTTTCTAACTTCATTTCTACGGAACATTCATAGAATAATCTAGTTCAAACACACACACACACACACACACACACACGCACATAATGAAAATACTTCCTCTACTTGCCGTTTCTCTGATTCACTGCCATGGCCCAATCTGACGCATGTACAGCCCTGCACCAAAGAGGTCTGGGGAGAATCAGAAAATGTCTCCTATGTTACAGGAGTTTCGTGTGTGTTAACTCCATTGAATGGGATCGGCTTTGTGGAACCTTACCAATTCAATTATTTCCCTTTGTGATGATTTTTCTCAATAGAAATCTACTGAAGGATTTTTGTAGTGAATTGGTTACATCATAAGCATATTATTTCTAAATCTTCCATGCTTTTCTAAAGGTCACAGTCTGGGTCTATATAATTAATTGGCTTTGCAGCAGCAGTGGCAATTGGCTGCTGAAGTGGCTTTGAATTTTGCCCCTGCAAATTCCGACTCTGGGTTTACCCTTCACTTTACCACATAACTCAATTCAAACAACAAAGTGAATATCCTCTCTGTCCACTGTGTATGTGTGTCAGCCACGCGGTGGGGAGGGATGTCCCCTTACGCACTCTTATGTATCTTTATCAAGCCAGTGCATTTGAATTAAAGGATTCCACTCTTCCCTAAGCTTCCTCATTCTGACCCTTCTCTTAACATTCTGCCTCAGCACTGCGTGGAGGTACGAGGTGAGGTGGGCGGTGGGTGGGAATCAGCCATCAAAACTGGGCTAGGAACACCATTCTCTACCTTGTTGCAGAAAAGAACAGAGTTGGCTTAAATCCGAAGGTCAAATATATATAGACTTTCTGATGGGAAAGGACTGTCAAACCTGTTCAAAAGTCTTCTGAAGTGAGTTTATAATCCTAGACTACCAAAATTAACCATGGAGCTGAATCATCCTGATATTTCCTGGAATAAAGTTAGGTTGATTAGCTGTTCCAGGGTTATCTGTGATCAGATAAACAAAGAAATACACTTTACATATAAATACTTTTGACCAAAATGGAATCTGACCTTATTGGTATAAGCAGAGTGGATCTGTGGGAAAAAGTCAAGAAAGAAGTAAATGAATGAAGACTGGAGAACCCTACTAGCTGATACAGGAACGAAGTGCTTGAGAATGGTGAGGTGATGTTGGCACTATGTCTCAAAAAAAAATTAAAATTTACAAGTCAGAGAACATGGGGAAGTGTATTTCCCCAAAAACGTCATGCTATGGTTATAAGCTAAATCCCTGCCTCTGGTTAAAGGCAAATGGCTGGTGTCTAAGATTCTCCACTCTGCTCTAATTTCACAGATGACCTTGGCCTCCCTAGGACCACTTTGGGTGAAACCTCAAAGACATGTGAGCATTGTTAGCGTAGCAAGGATCACGCTGCGTTATAATAATCTGCTTGCGTGTCTCCTCCACTGGAAGGCAGGGGACATATTTATACCACATCACACCCGTGTCTGACACATTTTATACGCGCAAATGACTAAACAAATCATAAGTAAATGAGGATTTAACCAAGACGACAAAAGCCTTGCTGTGGTCACTCCTGCCTATAGTTCGTCACGACACTCACTAAGAGAAACTCTGCGTGCCCTATATTATAGACGGTTCTGAGTGCTCCGGAGAGAGTGAAACTAGTCCGCAGGGCTCCTCAGAGTCCCAGATAAATCTTGTTTAACCAAACTTCTTGAAAAATAACTTCATATCCCTTAGGGAGGTTACCTAAACTGACCCTTTCCACTGGGACTGCTCCAGCTACTGGCCTAGGCTCCATTTCGGGAGATGCTATCCCAGATGGCGCTTGCGAGGTCCATTCTGGTTCCCCGCCGAAACAGGCAGGCACAAGCCTCTGTGTCCTGCCAGCATGTTCCATTTCAGGATCTCTTCGTATTTTTATTGCTCTTACTGTTTTAAATGAAAAAGTTTTAAAAGAAATGAAGTCCATGGAATGATCACGGACTTTGGGGTCAGAGATCTGAGTTTGAATCTTGGCTCTCTTACTTTCCATTTGACCTTGGGCGAGTTAACTTCCTGAGCCTCGGTTTCATTGCCCGGAAAACCGTGATAAGACAATAGCGTTTACTTCATAGGTAGTAGTAAGCAACAAATGCAATGCATCTGACACAGGGCAGCAAATAGATATTTGGTGAATAGTGGCCTTAAAGATGCCTAAGAAAATATGAACAATTTTGTAATGCACAAAAGCCAACCAATTTTTCTCATGATGCCTGGAAACATGGCACATGTTGCTTCTATTTCCTAAACATGATAAATGTGTTAGTTACTTAATGCACAGGGCATATTTTCCAGCTGTCGTATAACTTTAAAAATATAAATTTTTCTTTTTAATTTAAGAACGAGGGGAAATAAAATAAATTCACTGTCTTAGAATGTTATTTTGAGCTTTATATCTGAATGGTAATACTTCATTAGAAATGGTTTTCCAGGCAAGAATACATCATCATAAATAGTAATATTGTTTTGTCAATGTTGCTCCAGGTAGTTGATTTATACAAAACAGCTTTATTTTCTTGCCTTATGACCCTGAATTCTATAAGCTTTAAGAATGTGCCTGACTTTAAAAAGAGCTTATCAAGGTCAAACACAAGCCAGTTGCCTCTATCCTGGCCATCTCAATACTGGACCAGGAGTTAGCAAATCCAAACACTGGGCTCTCAGTGGTATCATTCAGTATAGATTAAATTCTTTCTTTTATCTTGCTCTCGATACTTTTGCATAGTCTCCTAGACTTTTTTTCCCCCTTGGTTTCCATTCAATTTATTTTTCGTTATACAGTCCTGCATTTTTGTTAGTTATAGTCCTACATTCCCATTTATGTCTCTAGAAAATTATAAAATTATTATTTCTGTTCATGGAGAAATATGTCATGCTGATGATTCTAGGAAGTCTTCTTATTTCAGTGATTGTAAGTTTTCTAAGTACTGTATAAACATTAAATTCCCTGATTCTTTTATCTATCATTAAATAATTCTAAGTCATCTAAATTAGGTTTGTCTAACTGATTATTTGGCTCAAAACAATCACATGCTTTATTATGAGGTATAACTGTAGAGAAGTCCCTGAGGTACAGGAGGTAAAGTCCCTTGAACAACATCACCCAGTTCCAAGTAACTTCAGGAATAAATATGGGGTCCAGGAGCTGTGCTCTGTTTTAAATGATCACTCTCTGTCTCTCTCTCTCTTTTTCTTCTATGAGGTTAAAATTCAGCCAATGGATTATCTTAGTGGGACAGCATCTGTTCACTTTTCCAGAAGACAGAGACATTTGAGGTTTCACAATAGGAGAAGCATGGCCATCCTGCCTGTAAGACAAATCTTCACACATATAAAACTAACTTGGGCATCTACTAACCTATAAAAACAAATAAAGAAACAATAGCATGTGTGTGTGGGAAAGCCAGTTTTCTATAAATTGAATGACATGAAATGAACACCAACTGTTTGGAAAACACTGAGCCCGCTGATTGGAGGCTACTCGGGGATGGAACACAACACAAGTCAGAGCTTTGGGCCCACAAACTTGGACTTTGATTCAATGACTCTCTGTAAACTTCCTCCTGTGGCATCAGACCCTACCGAGAGCACTCAAAAAACATATGGGAACGATAACTGAGAAGCAACATTAACAAGAGGGCAGGCATGTTTCCGTCAGTTAAGTCACAATAAGACAAGATTCTATCAGTAAATCACAAAATTAGTGATGACTCTTACTTTGAAATTAGTTGGTGAATGCCTTCAGTAATTGGATTTTCTGCTTTTTATAATTTCCTAATAGGTCTTTGTACTATCCACATGATAGGAATTCAATAAAATGCTGGGTTAACTACACATAGACAGGATGTGAAATATATGAAAACAGTATGCTATATACTATAAATATCAGTAAGTGTAAATGTAAAAATAACTGAAATGATAAACAGGAATTATGACTTAAGTTACAAAATAACACATGATCTTCTGATAGAACTACCTTTAAGCCAGAGATGATGAACTTTCCTGGAAAGAAAAATGTTGGCCTCAGAAAATGGGCTACTCTTGTGCTCCCAAGGAAAGGAAAAGAAGATAGCCCACAACACAGAATCTGTCTGAATTTTAAAAACTGAGCTGATTTACATTAGTAAAAAAAAAAGCTCACTCCTGGCCCCTAGCATCTTCTTTCATGTTTCTTTATTTGGTTCTTAGTGAGCATGGAAAGAACAGATCACTCATTCCTAAGATGTCAAGATGCTGTCTTGGAGGTTGTATGTGCTTCAGGTCAGATCGGAGTATCCTGTTTAAAGATGGCCAGTGATTAGATCGAGGTAATGTGCCTTCTCTCCTTACATGTCATCTGGAGAGTGCCAGCCGTGCTGTGAGTCCCTCTTGTGATCTTTGTCAATCCAGTAAGGGAGAAGTGGAGGGTTCTCTACAGTCAAGCGGAGACAGAAGCCACTCCACTATTTTTATATACACTTGGTTTTAGCATCTGTTTTAGAAACATGTATTTTACCATTTTCACCATAACAGGTTGTGAAAAGTCAAAGTACCTGAGATATTTTATGTACATATATGAAAACCTGTCCAGTATATAATGTTAAAGGACTAATGTAGGTTTGAAATGGAATGCAATCTCTAATATCATTTTTGCCACTTTGTATATAAAAAAATGAATTTTTAGTACAGTATGGGGAAAGTTTGACAAGTACTAAGTTATTAGCAAGGACTTGGGGTAAGGCACACTGTGAGCTGAATATTGCGAAATAGTTGCACTTTTTAAGGCATATCTGGATGGATGGACGGATGGATGGATGAATGGAAATAGAGGTTAGTAAGTAATTAGAAAAATCATGAACATATGTTATTATGCAGAAAATAAATAATTAAGATACAATATATTCTATCATGTATCTATTGTGCATACCTTCAAAAATTCAGTTAAAAATGCTATGTAAATAAAATAGAATATATTTCATCGCTTCTTTACTTTTCAGAACTTTTAATGTGCACTGGGATGTCTATTGAGAATACACAGTCATAGGAATCAGAACAGCAATGTTTATAGCAGAGAACAGAACCTCCCAGTGCTCATGACAGCCTGTATCCCTGCTGGGTTTTGGCCTATTTGCTTTTAAGTCAAGATACATTAGGTACTCTCTGGATATTAGAAATGGTGGTCTAATTTTGATCAACATACACCTCTGATAGCCCTTATGATAGTTCATGAGGAACACGCCCATTTCAAATGATCGGGCAAGCTGGTCAAGAAGGGAGCTGGGAGGCTGGGCTTGACAAACGCAGTTCACCATCCTCTCCTAGAGAATCCAGGTGTAGGGCCAGGATGTTTGCTATGCAATCCTCTACCCAACCGGAGGGCCCCACAGTCCTCAAGGTTTTTCATATCTTAGTTCCTAGGCCTGGTCTGGGCTATTCCATTTCTTGTTAAATTGCAAGTTCAGTGTGAGAGTAAGGAAAATGCCAGGTAAGCATACAGGTCAGCCTTATAGGTCTTTAGGGCAGGCAGAAGTCTGAAGGAGTTATTTCAGAGACCATGAGAGAGCAACACACTGGAGAGCATTGCTTGAGTTTTTGTTCATTTTGCTCAAGGCTTTGATTCCTGCGTAAATTCAAATTCTCTTGAGAAAGTCCATCTTTTGATGTATTTCTAGCTATTTCATAACCTACTATGAATTGTATTTTGTGACACTTGCAGGAGAAAGTGCTTGAAGGGGCTGATGCCCAAGAGTAGAAAGTGTTGGAGTTGTTTGGAGGAAGGGAAGTAACTTGGTCAATTTCCTTGTTTGGTGTAGTATTAGCTTTGCTTTGTGTGCTCCCTGGTCTTTTGTGACTTTATTTTTCATATATAGAAAAATGAGATTGATAGTGCACTGGGTCCCTGAAACAGGCTAAGTCATCTTTAGTTAGGAAGGAGCTCAAAGAGCACTAGGAAACACCCTTTTCTGGGGCTAGCTTGGTTTTCAGATGCATGTTCCAAATTTGGATGGATGGATAGATAGGTGGATAGGTAGGCAGGTAGGTAGATGGAAGGAAGGAAGGAAGGAAGGAAGGAAGGAAGGAAGGAAGGAAGGAAGGAAGGAAGAGAAAGAAAGAAAGAAAGAAAGAAAGAAAGAAAGAAAGAAAGAAAGAAAGAAAGAAAGAAAGAAAGAAAAGGAAAGAGGAAAGAGGAAAGAGGAAAGGAAAGGAAAGGGAAGGGAAGGGAAGGGAGGGGAAGGGAAGGGAAGGAAAGGAAAGGAAAGGAAAGGAAAGGGAAGACTGATAAGTAGACACATAGCAAACAAGCAAGGAAATGGTGGGGGGTAAACAGTTATCTTCTTATCTGGTCCTGACTATCCTTCTAATTAGAATCATAGCACTCATGTAGATTACTCCGAAGTCTAAATCAAGTAACTGGCATAGAAGCTCTGGACACTTTTGCAGCTTACTTTATAACATAAAGAAGAGGTCCTTCCATGATTTTGCTGATATTTACAAGGTCCTTCCTTCTCTTACCATCTATGAGATAAGGATGTTTTGTTAAAAGTAACAAAAATGTTTTAGTGTTTTCAAAATATAAAACAAATAAAATTATTGTACAGTTAATTATAGTGAAACTTGGTAGCTGATCCCAATGTTTTTCAAATATTCTGATAAAAGAGTAGTACAATGTGAATGGGAAGAGAGATGGATGAATAGTTAGGGGAATCAAGAGTTTCTAGAAAATGTAAATAATAAAGGTTAAAATTTGCTTTCTCTCTGTATTTCTCCTTAGGGGTCAACATGTTCTAATATGGTTTTTTGGTGGCACATGAGTTAGAGAACTTACTAAAAAAAGTGGCTCCTTCTGACTAATAACTGGAATATGTATTATTACAATTGTACTCAATGATTCTAAACTCTCACAGAGTAAACGTTAATGTGCATTATTACCCACTTATACTTTACCTCTCAGATGGAGACCCAGAGAGTTTATGTAAGTTTCCAAAAAGATCAGTCACTGAAAATATAAATCATGTTGCATATCACTGATGCTGTGCTAAATGTACTAATCACTTTCAGGTTTATACCTGGGTGAAATGTGTCCACAGAGATTCCCACTGCGCACAATGAGAAATGGTTAGCATGATTCCAGTCGTCCCCTGAAATTTCTGCATCAGCTTGAACTTTGAGGCCCTTATTTTATATGAGTTACATGAGGATATTGGGCTAACTCAATTTCCTCTTTCTCTGTGAGATATTCAGTACAAGAAAGGGAAGGCAAAAGATACATGATATGATTCAATGTAGAACTTGAGCAACAACTACTCAAAAAGAAAGGCAGCATACATATAATGGATCCACTAAAGAGTTCAGCTACAAATAAACCATTCAAATTCTGTTTAATTGCACATATTCTCAATCTGCTTGGTCACAGGATAACCCTCTTCTGCGCCTCCTCTTCTATGAGCATGCCTGTGAATGTCACTTATGAACTTACAACTCGAGTTTTAAGAAACATTTAGGAAATTCTGGATTCATCATCTCTGAGGTCGCTTGAAATTCTATCTAGTCTAACAACTGACTTAACATTTATGTAACACTTACTACCTGCCAGGTGCTGTTCTGTTCACCAAACAAACATCAGCCCACTCAGGTCATGTGAAGATGCTAGTGCCCGTGATGGCCAGCCTTGTGTGCCCGAGGGTTCATCAGATGAAATGCCTGCATCTGCAAAACTGTCCAGTAATGATGCAGAGGTGGTGACAGTAAAGCGATTATGAAGCACAAATTGCCAGTTTTAAGAACAGTCACAGGGATGTAAAGTAGGGCATAGCGAATATAGTTAGTAATAGGGTAACAACCACATACGGTGCCAGATGGGTACGAGGCTTACCAGGGTAATCACTTCATAAGGCATGTGCACTATATTGTGCACTTGAAACTAATATAATTTTGTAGGTCAACTTTAATGAAAAATAAAATAGTAAATAAATAAAGTAAAAATGCAGATTATTATAAATGAAACAGACATATCATAAATTATAATTGTGCTTATGACTGATTAAGAGTAAAGATGACAGATGGAAGAAAAATTTGAATGGGAAATATAATTTGAAAACTGTTTTGGGAAATGTTTTATCAATTTCCAAGCCATTCTACTTGTGATTTGGCACCAAAGAAAAATTCTAAGCTTCTGCTAATGATCGCATGGGTCTCAGAACAATTCTTTCCCATTTTTGTTATGGCAGTGTTAGTGACTAAAACATACAGAACCATTCAATAATCCATTGAGGGTCAACAAACTCACCAGTACCTGGGTCAGGTATGGAGTCAGAGGTCCCAGGAAGTTCACAGTCATATAAGGAAGACAGGGTGTGTCCAATGGCAACTTAGTGAGCCAGGGAGTTGGCAGGCAGAAGAGGGGAATGATAGTCAAAGAGAACCCCCAGGAAAACTAACCGACCCCTTTTCTTGAGACAATTCAAAGAGACAGGTCCTGCTGATTCTACCAACTGTCTGAGATTTTTTTTTTGCAATATTCTTTTGAGGTGTCAAGGTCTGAGTCTACGAAAATGTAGGTGAGGAAAATGATGCATCGGAAAGAAGGATTCAGTGCAAACTTGCAAAGAATTTCTACCCGACCCTCGCCCGACCCTCAGTGACATGAAAGGAAAAGGACACAAAACCAGATCACCCCAGGTGTGCACTGCAAACACGTCATAGTGGTTTTGGCTCTGTGAAGTTTGTATTTGAGGAAAATACCCAGATCCACTATTTACTTTAATGTAAACTATTAGAGAGAAAAACATCTTGGAGAAGTGCACTCGACAAGCATCTGTGGAGAGTAAGCAATCTTACGAAGGGATATTTATATGCCACGAGAAAAAAATCACAAAACTTCAGGTCTGCTAGTGGTCTTAGTCTTGGCCAATCTAGTCCAATGTACATACATTTAATATCTTGAGGCTGGGCCTACCAGGAAGCTCTTGTTCAGAACTGGCCTTAGGTCATGTTCCTAGTTGGGACCTGGATTCTCAGACCGATATGATGCCAAGAATCTGAACCTAATACCCAACACTGAGCACTGAGCCCTGAGCACAGTCATAAATAAGGATATGAGATCCCAGAGCCCGTATACATGCTTCCCCATTCCATCTCTCCTGCCCTGACACCCATACGATGAACCAACCAGCACAGGTTGGGATGAGCAAACCGTTGAGAGCTCTGGGAGTCAGTCACTTTCAGTGCTTTGTTCGTCCGTTTGTTTTAAAGAGGGGGTTAAGATGTTATAAACCAAGGATTTTCAAATTTTACAACTCGTTCAGTTTGAGTAGCCCAAGCTTAGAACACAAAGCTCTTCCAATCCTGCTCATTGCTCCTGAGCCAGGAAGCGCTCTTCGTTGTGCGGTGGAGGCTGATGGTTCCCAGTGAGGAGAGTGAAGAGTCGACGGATGTTGGGACGGGCCATCTCCTCTGGTCCCAGTCACTGCAAAAAGCCTTCCCTTTGGGTCCTACTGCTGTTCTCAGGTTTCTTACTTTTTACCACATGCCTTTAAAAAGAACCACTACACCCTTACCTTATCTTTAACAACATAGGTACTTAAAGATAAACATGCTTGAAAAAGGTTAAAGGTGCTTCATAAATTATATTCCCATTTATCTGCAAAGGAAGTTAGAGTGTCATGGGGAAGAAAACAGATTTGTATCTTAGCTACGTAGAAAAGCAGTCGGAAGTCCCTGTGAGCCATCGTGCCCAAGGAGAATATCAGAAGGGAAAAAAACGCTATGTACTCTGGTTTCTCTTCAAAACGAATAAATCTTTCGCCTCTTACTAAAAAATCCATATAGTTAAGCACATGGAAGATGAGTTCTTTCCACTCTGAGAAGGACAGGGCCACTGATTTATTCCTAAAGCCATTAGTCAATGAATAAAATAAATAAATGAAGTAATCTGTATCTGAATATCCCCCATTCAGAGCCAATACGCTTTACAACAGCCAGAAAAAAAAATGCATTTGGAAAATCTCGAATTTTCCTGTACTTTTCGGAGCAAGCGCTGGCTGAAGACTTGGAATCGGCTCACCTCTCAGGAAGCCTGGCTCTCCATCTCCCCATTCAGGGTTGTTTTCATGTCCCTGCTCTGTGAACAGTGAGTAACTGATGGAGTGAGTGACAAGATAGCTGAGCCTTCTGTTTTCCATGTTGGTCTTTGGCTCAAGTTGAGATGGGTGGCTTCTTGCCTTATCGTGAGAAAACGCACCGTACTCTGCGTCAAAGTGAATCGGCATCACCGGGAACTTGTTAGAAATACAAATTCTAGCGCTCTGCCCCGAAGGAATTAGAGTCTCTGGGAGCAGAGCCCAGCACCACTCTTCCTGGGGCCACGGCCTGCTGTCAGAGTTGCTGTGACCCTTTCGGGGAAAGAGAGGGAGCTTCAGTCAGTGTTTTATTTTTTTCCACCAGAGCTCTTGCAAGAGTCGAACTTACAAATCTGGCCCTCCGAGTGCAGTCCCCAAAATGGAACGCAGGACACAGGAAGGTGGAGAGGGAAACAGAGTGCCAAACAGAGAAGAATGACCTGTATGGCTAAACTGTTTTGTCTGCATCTTGTCTAAAGGCACCAAAATTTACAGAGAATAAACGAAGGGAAGGAAAAACATTCTTGGAGCTCAATGATCTTTCAAGTTTGGAGTAACTTGAAATTGAGCAATAATCCGAGCATTTTTCAGCCGGCATCTGTGCTCCACTACAGATTCAGTCTGGCTGTTACTCTCCTGAGTAATCGGCCCACATACAAGCAGGTTAAGAGATGGAAAAACACTTAGTTCATTTTCTATGTCCCACGTCTTCTTTTGTATATATATCAAGGTACAGCAGCATGTGGCAGAAAAACGCGCACAGTGTCAAAGTGATAGGCAGCATTTTAGATAGAATTTGGGTAGTTTTCTGTGCTCCTTACAGCTATTTAAAATGTGGCAACTATCTTACCCTCTGTAGGGCTTACTAATTCACTGAGTTATTCATTCAACAGGGATGTTCTGAGTGCCTGTTATGTACCAGAAATTGTTACAAATAACAACACCCGCATCACAGAGTCTTTGAGAAGATTCAGTGAGAAAATACATGTTTCCTTTAGTGATACTGTTTGAATTGTGAACTTAACCCCAAATTTCTCTAAGGCTAAAGCCACTACATTTTCACCTTAAAATCAACCACAACGCTAATAATAAAGATAAGAAAATGAAATAAAATAATGGCTCATAGTCCATACATTCTTCTTGTCTAATGCACATTCAATCTCAATTATAATTTTAAAAAATGTAATCTACAGTGTTTTTTTTTAAATGCACTGCATTTACCCCAGCACCTATAAATTTACTGAAGGTCAGCAACTTGAAAATTACAGAGAAGTTGGGAAGGGATGTTTTCATCTTAATTTTCACACGGGGCTGACATGTCTTCCCTGGTTGGAAGATGGCACGGAGGCCAGAAATGACGCTGAAGGAGCGCGAGATCGGAGTTCCAACCGCAGCACCCATCAGCTGGGATCTGAGGAAGAAGTCACTGAATGCTGCTGAAGTCATACCACTGCCGCTGTCAAAGGAGGGCTGAGCTAACTGTGCCGGCTGCTTCCAGCGCTATGTTTTGATGGTCCTGAGAATTGGTGGGGAAGATAAATCACTTTGAGTCTTAAAGGAAAATAGCTGATCTCCCATCCCATCAGAGACTTGATTTTTTCCCCCAGACATTTTAAATATCAAATCAGCGCATCTAATATAAAGTTTTTGTCCCAGGTGTAAAAACTTCTAACTTCAAAAAAAAATAAATCTTCCCAAGAAACATGTCAACACAGGCAGAAGGCATTTTGTCAGCATATGCTCCATCCTCAGTGGACACTTGTAGCGGAGGCGTTAGGTTGAGCCGTGGTTGAGGTGTTTTCAGGGGCATGGGCGTGGTTGAACAACGGTTGTCTATTTAAATTGGAGATAAAATTCATCTTATGTAGATATTATGATTTTGTCCAAAACTGAAAGATGCTACAAATTATAAAGGCACAAAAACTAATCTTTGGACAAGTGTAAATTCTCATTTTGTGAGTATCTGTAATGCGCCAGACTCTCTGGTAGGCACTGCATATAAATTATCTTTAATTCTCATAACATTTCTGTAAAGAAAATAGTGCTATTGTTGCCATATCATGGATGATGAAATTGAGGCTTCAAGAGGTGCGTGACCTGTCACAGGGCCCCAGACAATTACGTGATGCAGCTGAAAAGCAAATGCAGGCCCACTTCACAGCTATATCCTAGTCCGCTGCCTGGAATGTACAGGATTAAATATACTTCACAAGTCAAAGACCGAGTCTGAATTTTATTTCTGTGCAGGGTAGATATCCAGACTCCCCGTGAGTGAATGGGTACATAATGCAGATCTGAAAAGTGCCATGGAGATGATGTAGAGAAGATCTATTCCCTCGACCTTCTCACCTCTCTGGCTCCTCACCTACTTTCCTGTCTCTGGTTAAGAGTCAGTAACAAGCGATGGAAAATATGGAGACAGTGTTTGCACTGAGAAGTTCTAAAGGAGAGAAGAATATACCCGTCACAGTGCTTCTCCTCTCACAGTGATTCCTGGACCACCCCTGACTTATGTTCTGAGATGTCTTCAGTGCCTGAATCTTCAGTTACAGAGTCTGTTCTTAGTGGTGTATCAGATCTGCACAGATTGGCGAAATGAACAGAGAGCATTCAACAAAGAGCCAGAATACCTATATGTCGGTCCAGTTTCCACCCAGGGTAGACAAAGCACTCACCAACAACTTCCTGTATACACTAAAACCTGCCCCCGTGCCATTAAACTGAAGAAAGATGGGCAGGGCGGGGGCAGCTCTGATGGAGACAGTGATTCACTATATGTATCCCCATTGCTGGATTAGCTCACCGGAGTGTTTGAGGTTGTGGAGATCCCCCAAACGAAAGATCAGACCAACAAATCGGAGGGGGCCCCCAGCGATCCTAAGGTGAGACACAGCAAATACAAATTATGGGCTTTTCAGAGCACATCTCTTCTACCCCGCACAAAAACAGGCACATTGTTCTGAGCCCAATACGTTATGAACACATTGTGTGTTCATAAAGGAGTCAGGTCTTATTCCAAAGAAGCAAAAAGCCAACATAAGGAAAATGGGAAAGATTTTTGAAATTAGCATTGCTTATGTCTATCTATCTAATAATTAATTCTTCCTAGCCATTGTGACAAGTCGTTCCTTTAGAAATATATACCTAAGTGGTTTGCATTTGCCTAGTTTGGTATTTTTTTTCTTTTTAAATGTGTTCACAAAATTTAATTTATTCAAAAAATTCAGAGAAGAAACCAGCACTTGTATTGGAGTTTGGAGCCCATGCATCCTGGGAAGAATTCAATTTAAAAGCAAACTCGATTAAGGAATTAAAGTAGCAGAAGCTAAATTTAGCCCAGAAAATTAAGATTATTATCTCCAAAATAACATTCTCCCAAGCTAAGAATAATACATTATGTTTACTGAGGAGTGTTAGATTTTAACGAACGTCTCCAATGATTAACTCACGTTTCTCCGTGATGTTCTGCCCACTAAGGAACGGTCATTCCTATGCGTTATCCAAAGGCCAGTGAGTTCTCTTCCTATAATCTTTGGGAATTCAAAGATACCCATGAGCCACCAGAACTCATTATCAAAAATGAGTGTGGGATTTAACTTCCTAGAGGTTATGAAGACTATTGCACGGAACTTTGGTCTCTAAAAATCTGGACGCAGTTTTGGCTACGGACAAAGAATAGCTTAAGTGACTGTTTAAGGTGAGTTTTTTCTACACATTGGATTTAAGTCTCCAAGACTTGGACTACCCAGGCACTTTTGAAGATATTACGTATGTGGTCACATTTTACTAAGACAAAAGTGAACCTGTCATATAATTTGCTTTAAGAAGTGGAGCGTTGCTTTAAATTAGCTCCAGGATTCCAAGTTTTTAAAAGAACAGGCAATCATGTTTATCTGTGGAAATTTTAGTTGCGTTAATCCCATTCTCCAGTCAAGTCTACAGCAACTAAGAGCCTTCCAAGTCTTTGTGGCTTATCTGGGTTATCTATGAGAAACCAGGGAAGGGATCTGAGCAGGCAGGGTGTGAAGCTCATTTACAGAAGGGCCACACCCCACCTTATTTTTAAGTCCTTATCTTTGACTTCCTGAAAGGGTGGAGACCTCAAAGCAATGCTTTTGTGTTCAAATGCTGACTTATTCTTGGTTCACCTATAACTTTCAATCATCAATTACAAAGCTATTTGGGAGAAAAAGGAGAGAAATCTTTTTCTCTATTAGGGTAAAAACTTTTTGGATGAGAATTTTTCCAGGAAACATTTTCCTACCTGCTCAAATCCTTCCTCAAATATGTGCTAGCTGTCGTGAACAGCTTCATCTCCCAGTCTCCTTGGGGGCCTACTCTTGACAGTTAGAAAAAAAAGAAGATGAAGCAAAGAAAGCAACCCTCCTCCTTCCTTGTGGCTCCGTCCTTCTGGTCATTTAACCATAAAAACCCAGCTTGTCTGCGACCCTGACTCGCTCTTCAGAGGCTCTCCAAGTTCTGCTGATTCTTCATTAAGGAAAACGGCCCTCGCCCATTATGAAACAATTCCTGCCCTGACCTCCCTCCTCCCACTTCCCATATAACACCCCTGGCATACAGAGTCCAACATTTCAATATTATGAGGAAAAAAACACATTCTCTGGAGCTGTGAAAGCTGTGAACAATTAGAAGGATCCCTTACTGTAGTAAACGTGGGGCAGGTTATAATTCCAGGCCTGAGAAATAAGGGAGAACAAAAGGAGTATCACCCACAGAGGTAGCTTCTCCCCAATGTACTTCCTTCCCCAAAGTCCCATCTACTTATCTCTGTGGACACTTCTGTTCCATTTTCATTTCCCTAATTGGTGCCTGAGGGGGTAAATGGCACTCTTACAGCTGCCACCCTGCTACCTGTAAACCCTTCAATAGAGGTAAAGCCCTTTAAAGGGAGAGAGGCATCAATCATAATAGGGGCTATTTCCTCTTGACCCCTGACCCTTTCTGACTCCAAAAAGGGAAAGGGAAGTAGACATTTAATAATTATCATTTTACTGACACAGCACACAGATAGTAAGTGGTTGAACAATGACAAACACCACCAAATTGAAAAACTTTATATGCAAGTCATTTCATTCTTGTGCAGTTGTTTTTATAGGACAGAGTCCCAGAAATGGGGTTGGTAGGTCAAAGGACAAATGCATCTCTAATTCCGTTAATTATTTGCAGATCTCAGTCCATAAAGGTTATTCCACTGTGCACTCCCTCTAGAAATGTATGAGAATATTTGTTTTCTCCCAGCTTTGCTACGAAATGTCAAACTGCTGAATATTTGCTAGTTTTATGAATGAGAAATAGTTTCTCACTGATGTTTGATTTTACGTTACTGTAAGTTTATCATATGCTGAAGGGCCATTTGTATTCTCCCTTAGATTCTTGTATTTGTAAACCAAAGTGCTCTTTCTTTTCTCTTTTTCAAAGATTTTATTTTATTTTTAGAGAGAGGGGGAAAGAAGGGGAAAGAGAGGGAAAGAAACATCATCAATCGTACACACCCCGACCTCGGAACAAACCCGCAACCTAGGCAGGTGCCCTGACCAGGAATCAAACAAATGACCTTTTGCTTTGCAGGACGGACGATGGCCAAACAGCTCAGCCTCACCGGTCAGGACCAAAGCACTGTTTCTTTACCTTAAAGTGACAACCTACAGACAGCCCACTCATCTGCTAGACATAGAGTTAATGCTGCTTACAAACGTTCTAGAGCCGAGTGAGGATGGATGTGACATACGTATCAAAAGAGCAAAAAGGCTAAAGACATCGTTCCTCTCGCAGTCAGTCTTTAGTTACTGGCTTGGCAGAAGCTGAGTGAAGCGTGTGAAGGTGACTCTCCAGAGCACAGTGAGGAGGGATTGCTTATTCCATAGGTTTATGTTTTGTGCTATTTTGGGATCTTGCCTGGACGATTTGTCTTCTCCTTTTTCTAAAGTGTAGTGTTCATGCTTCTGTAAGTAGTGTGAATCTTAAGAAAGACAGAGAGATACAGAGGGAAGAAGGGAGGGAGAGAGGAAATATTTTTTTAAATCTCCTCACATTCGACTATCATTGTGGTTTACAGAACTACATTTCTAGATTCACCTCACTATATAACAGAATTGTTGTACTTATTTGTTTTGTGTCTTCTGCTTTGCTTTTATTGAGATATAATTGACATATAGCACGGGGTCAGTTTCATACTGTCGTTTAATTTTGACCAAATGTGTGGAACGTGAAGGACCCGGATGGCTACGCGCCCCTTCAGACTGTCTCTAGACATGTCCCTGGGGAACTTTAAGATTAAACAAGTACCATGGCACAGAGAAGGGCTTCCTAAAGAGTGCTACACATAACAAACGATCAACTGTTAATAAGTACTTTTCAAAAAAAGGGTTTGGTTGCCAAATTTGTATGGGAAGTGCTGCATTAAATAAAGGTAAGTGAGTTTTTCACACTGCAAGATCTCTCAAAGCCTCGAATTTGGGGACAACTTAAAGCAATCAACATCTCCCAGCATAATTTGGTTAAAGGATCCTCATCTCAGAAAAAAAAAAAATGAAGAGTCTAGTATTTGTGGCAATGCTGGGAAGTGGTGATGCAGGGGAAACAGGAGCTGACTGGGTGATCATGTGACCTTGATGATCAGGTGAGTTTGAATTCCGACAACACACGGTCTGCTCATAGTCACGGGACTTCTCAGGGCTCATCTCTAAAGTGGGCTACTCTACAAAGTCACTTTAGGTTCTAAGTTCCTTTGACCTATAAGGTCAGGGGGTGGGGCGCAGAAGACAGCCTGGGGCAGCAAATGCTTCCTCTGCTTCTCACAGACACCATCAGGAGGGGGAGAAAGTCAACATTTCTGTAATGAGAAACCGTCTAAGAAGGATCAAGAGTGTTCTGACATGATACCATGAAACCTTGACACTAATCACTGCTTTTCTCACTGTAGCACCCGCCCCTTCTCACTGACTGTCATGGACTTAGCTGTCTAGGTAGCAGTTTACCCTGCCGTCAAGTGATGAAGTGGATCAGAATCCAGCCTCACGTTAATCTGTGGTACGCACACATGTAATACACACCTGTCTCCGGGTCCAGCTCATCACTTAAATGTTAGTATAAGCGCACCAGTGGTCCCAAGCATTCTGTTTCTTTGGCATTTACTTTTCCTGGCATTTTATGCCATATTATTACAACAAAGATTCTGATCTGTTGATGTCACTAAATTATTAAAATTTCACTGAGTTCTACAAATCCACTGATGTGAGACTTGCTGGAAAAGCATGACGCTTTGCTTGGCCCCTTCCCTCATTCAGTCATAAACATGTGCCGAGCCTCCAATCTGCCAGGGACTCTGCTGAAAGCTGGACGTCCAAAGTCATTCATGGCTGTGCACATGCTAGGGTTGTTTTGTTTTGTTTTTTTTAGTGCTCTGCCATACTCCTCACAGGTGCAGCTCAGATGCTTCCTCCTCCAGGAAGCCTTACTGAGCTTCACCTCACCTCAGTCTGAATTACGTCTGCCTTACCGCGCCCCCCACACTCCACAGCAGCTCCTTCTACAGATGTCCAACACTGTGCTAATGCCCCTGCATGACTACATCCCCTCTGACTCTCTAGCACCTCAGCATGTGGCAGTGACTGTCACATGGGAGGGACTCAGATTTGTTGACTGACTGAATCAAGGTATGAAGAAACAATTCTTGTTTTCAAAGCTCACATACAATCTAGTTCAATTTTTCTAAGTTACTTAAGAAACCCAAGAATATATTTATGACATCTTACATACAAATTGTATGAATACCTCTTAAATATATAAATATTTATGAATTACAAGACTTTTAAAAAAATCCTCACCTGAGGATATGCTTATTGATTTCAGAGAGAAAGGAAGGCAGGGAAGGTGGGGGAGAGAGAGAGCAAAACATCGTTGCGCGAGAAAAACCTCAGTCAGCTGCCTTTCATGCACACCCCAACGAGGGACTGAACCCACAACCTAGCTGTGCGTCCTGACCGGGAACAAAGCCCACACCTTTGGGTGTATGGGACCATGCTCCAACCAACTGAGCCACTCAGCCAGGGCATGAAGACATTTTCAAGTTTACCTGCAAAAGCCATCTGGATAATGTTACAATAATTTGATGCATGTCTCCAACTCAGCCATGGTGCTGTGCAGAGAAGGGCCCAAAGGTAAGGCCAGACTAAAACGCAGCTGGAGAGATGTTTCTCTGTGTGAATCTGCCTACATTTTCAGGCTGTCAACTCCCTCTGCTTCCCCCTTCTGCAAGTCTTGTTAATGTGGGAAGAAATTGGTGCGAGAGAGCAGCAGTCAGGTTTCTAGTTTAATTACAGAAACACAAGCCTTATCTCTCCTTAATCCTTAATTATAAAAACGTGACAAAAGGTACATGCCATGTCTTCTCTGCTTTTCGTCACCAACCATCTTGCCCTATTGTAAAAAGGATACTCTGCACGTATTCAGAGTATAATTACAGCTCACCTGTCAATCTGCCACTTATATCTGCAGAGCACTGCAATGAGAATTTTTATGAATGTAGGTATATTGGGGTAGGTGGTATATAAAAGAGAGAATTCCCACTATATCCAAGCAAATGTATTTTTGACATATTTCTTATAATATCCCCATGCCCTCGAAATGACATTCTCAAAAATATTTAAGGATATTTAAAGAAAGGGTGGAGGTGGAAGATAGTATAGAGGGGATAAATGGTGATGGAAGAAACAAAATAAAAATAATAAAAATAATTCAGAAAGAGAGACAGAAAAAAAGAGTACTTAAAGGATGTAAACAGCAATATTTCTATGCTCAGTATAGAAACAGCCTCCTCACATTGGTAACCAGCACCTAAAATCCCAGCTACATCCCTGAATGCTAATGAAATAGACTCCAGCCCCCTAGTTTCAGTGGCATGGCTCTGGCACATATCATTCTTCTCAAGGAAATTCCAGCTGATGGCTTCTCTCTCCCACCCTCTGACTACAGGGAGACATAAGCTGCTAGAAAGACAGGTCTTTGTCTTTGAGTGGCATAGTTCCTCTCTGTTGCCAGTTATTTTATCCTGATGTGTTTGTATAAAAGGGAATGAAAGGGAACCCATCACAAATTACTTTTTTCTTAGTGAATGCCAAAAAAATATATATGAAGCATAAAAAAAAGGAGTGCTGGTCGCTAAGTAACCCTCACCCCTGCTATGAATGAGGAAACTAGGGGGAGGCTGGGGAAAGCTCTCACCCTCCACTCATCTACCCATTCATTCACTACTCATTCAAGCAAAGTCAGTAGCTACTGAGGCTCTTACACCATTCCTCAAATCCACGTATTAAAAAAAATTAAACTTAGGCAGGGTTTTTTTTTAAATCCTCACTCAAGGATTATTGCTTATTATTATTTAAAATCAATAAAATCATGCTTATTGATTTTAGAGAGAGGGGAAGGGAGGGAGGAAAGGGGAGAGAAACATCGATGTGAGAGAGAAACACTGACTGGTTGCCTTTCATACAGGTCCCGATGGGGACCGAACCCACAACCTAGGCATGTGCTCTGATCAGGAATCAAACGCATGATCTTTTGGTTTGCAGGACAATGCCCAACCAATGGAGCCACAAAGGTCAGGGCAGCGGGGGATATTTTTAAAAAGCCTATTACATGGTGCCTACATTTAAATATATCCTCAAAAACGTGGTTGCAGGAATATCTGCAGCCTCTTAACAGCATTTTCTCATAGACACCCTGATAGCTGAAGAATAGAACATAGTTTCAGAAACTTGAAAACATAAAAGTCAATGCATATGTCAGAAATTTCCCGGATTTTGGTTTTCTTCGTCATAGAAACATCAAGGAAAGAATAAGGGATTTGGAATTTAAAAAAAAAAAATCCTGAGTTTGAGAACGAGCCCTGCCTTATCCTATTTATTCCCTTTACTTTATGGAGTTTGAACTAAGGATCAAATAAATTATTTCAGGCAATAACCATTCGGTTCATGCATTTATTCATACATTCATTTATTCACTCAACAACCCATACAATGACCCGGGGCCTATCCTATGTGCTGACAGGAATGGGAAGCTGAGAAAAAACAGACAAGGCTGCTACTCTTAAGGGTTCTTAGTGTATTAGGCAGCCAGATGCTGACCAACAAACCACACTGATAAAGTTTTAATGACAAATTAAAGTGTCTGCTCTGATGGAGGGAGGTGCTTGTCCAAACTTGATTAAGAAACCAACAGAGCTCTGGCTGGTGTGGCTCAGAGAACTGAGCGCTGGTCTGCAAACAGAAAGGT
The DNA here is from genome assembly GCA_004026545.1 of Mormoops blainvillei. Lineage (NCBI taxonomy): Eukaryota > Metazoa > Chordata > Mammalia > Chiroptera > Mormoopidae > Mormoops > Mormoops blainvillei. The sequence goes on from PVJD01007841.1 coordinate 71,371, forward strand.
CACTGGTTCGATTCCTAGTCAGGGCATGCCTGGGTTGCGGGACAGGTCCCCAGCTGTGGGCATGTGAAAGGCAAGCAATCGATGTTACTCTCCCCTTCTTTCTCCCTCCCTTCCCCTCTAAAAATAAATAAACAAAATCTTTAAAAAAATAAAAAACAAAAAAGGAACCAACGCAGACAGGACACTGGGACAGGCTTCCCTGAGGAAGACACTTTGTAACTGAGAGGTAAGTGAGAAAATACTGGGTGACTGGGTGGGGATGGACAGCGGTGGGACAGCATGTGTAGAGGCCGCAGAATAGCAGAGAGCACAGTGGTGAGGAGGGCCTGAGAGAAGGTCAGTGTGGATGAAAAGTTGGGACCCACCAGGAAGAAGTGAAAGTGTGCAGCCCAAGGTGAGGGCGGAGTGTGTGTGTGGGGGGGCGGGGGGGGCGGTGCCCAGCACACCTGTAGCTAGTTAGAAATGAAACAGGCTGTGAATGTAAAATTCACACTGGATTTTGAAAACAGCATGAAAAAATGCAAAATATCTCAATAATTGTGCATATCGATTATGTGTTAAAATGATAATATTTTGGATATATTAGGCTAAATATAGTACACTATTAAGTTAATTTCATATACCTTCAAACTTTTGAAGGTGGCTACTAGGAAAGTTTAAGTTATATACACAGCTCATGTTACGTTGTTACTGGACAGTGCTGGTTGGTACATGTAGAGCCTTTCAATTCCGGACAAGAGGTATTATCTGAGCACAATGGACAGCATCAGGAGGCTTTAAGGAGACAGATGATGGGATCACACCAGCTCCCAGGTGGAGAACAGATCAAAAGGCAGCTAGAGAGGATGTGGAAAATGAGCTACGAACACACTGCAACAGACCAAGCAAGAAGCCTCATACCAGTTTGGTTTAGGGTCAAAAAGCACTGAGAAGAGATACACAGAGGTTTGAGAAATAATTAGGAAGAAAATATCAACAGGACCTAATAGTGAATTGGATATTGACAAACTCCACAAGTCTGGTTGGGAATACAGAGATATATGTGAAAACATAAAAATGCAACATCATAATCCTGTAATGAGATCTGGATTCAGTGCAGTGGGGGGACGAAGCCAGCAGTGAGATGTGCTTTACACAGCAGACAAACTGCTGCCGCCTTTGTTTTATAATGGGCACCGTTAAAAATCGGGCTCTGACATCGCGTCAGGAAATCGCATTCTAGTTGAAACCTTAAATATCTTCTCACCAGAGTTGAATGTAAATCAACTGATATAATGCGTATTAACTACATGCAGGAGACTGCGAAAGGGCTGTTCTGACGAGGGAAGAAAAAGGGAAATGGCCTTTATTTATGCCTGCTAGCACGTGCCAGGAGCTTTATACGTTTAACTCAATCAACCCTCCTGGGAACCTTATGAGGTCGTTTTGTTATCCCATTTTAAAGATGAGTGAAATGAGGCTCAAAGACATTTAAAAAACTGACTGGGTTTCCATGAAGAGAGAGGCCATTTGATTTTGTTCTCCACTGTATCCCTAATGCCTGATATGCTGTCTAGCATGTATTAAATGCTCGATGAACTGGGGAGAATGAGTGGATAACGGTTAGACAGCTCTTAAAAGGTAGAGCTGCATTTTAACCCTGTTGTATACTGACTCAAGAACATGGTATCAAAGTGAATATTAAAAAAAAAAAAGAATCAGAGATAGCTTATAGATTGTGGTTAACATGTATTTTTACGTGAGAACTCTTCGTCTATGGCAGATGGTTAGTCCACACTTGACTGAATAATAAGAATAGCTAATATTTCCTGAAAACTTACTCTGTGCCAGACACTGTCGTAAACTTTCTACTAGTCTCATCTTATTTATGTCTCATTCTTAGCAACCCTATAAGCCCAGTACTATTACATTTCTCATTTTTATAGACTGAGAAACTGAGGCACGAAGAGGTTCAGTCACATGCCCCAAGTCACACAGCTGTAAAGGCATTAAACCCGAAAAGCCCTCTCAAAAGCCCGTATCACACTTTTAACCACTAGGGGACCCTGGTTCTGACAAAGATCTCTCCAGGATTAGGGAAAAGTCTGTCTTCCTATCATTGGTCCAGCGCCTCCTCCTTGAGCCACGCGGTGTGGTGGTTGCTCAGGGCACCCCCTTGTGAATCTAAGAAATCATTCCAGGCTAAATACTGAGTCAGACACTAGGCGAGTCAGAACAGCACACGTACAAAAAGAGCCTGTGGGCCTTCTGTGCATCTCACTCAAGGCAGAGAGCAGATTTATCATGGGCCTTGAAATCTCCACTGGCAGGAAGCTACTATTTGTCTCTGATGACATCAGACAGAGCAGGGGAAAGACGCGAAACAAGGGGCTGGGTAAGTTGGAGATTTCCCAGCAGCAGAAACCATCTCAGTAGGGTGTTAGCAGGGAATTCGAGAGACCCCAGTTCACTAATGGAGCTTACTAGACGGTACTTCTTAAGCACACTGGGCATTAAGTGCATGCTGACAGTTCAGATAATGAACTGGATGGTTATGACCAGCCATCCAGGCATTTCATTTGTGCCACTTACTTCAAGTGTCAAATTACAAATTGATTCTCTGATGTATAAGAGGGCTTAATGCTCTGATTTGGAAAATCTGTTGGGCAAATATGGGCCTGTAAGTGAACATTTCACGTCTTTCAAAATTTTAAAACTGTCATGTACGTTAGTAGAATCCTTAAAGGAATCATGTTTGTGTGTGTGTGTGTGTGTGTGTGTGTGTGTGTGTGTGTGTGTGTTTTAAAGAAATATTCTTACCATTACTGTAAAAATTTTAAAACAATATTCAGTACCTGGGAATTTCATACAAAGGGATCCCATCTGGTACCCCATCAAGATGGTCTGAAGTGCAATCAAGATGTTGTTATAAGATGGTCTGATCTATAAGGTGTCTCACTGCCTAGAGACTGAGAGCAGCATAATGCTTCTCTGCTCAGTGCTGTCATCTGTAGCCACTGAAATCATGAAAGTAGACCAAATGCCCTGTGTGCTAAGCGGCCATGCATAACAGGTAGGCAGGACTGCCCCTGCCCACCCTGGAACCAATAAGCAGTAATCCTGCCAAAATTCCCAACACTTATTCTGTCAGAGAGCTTATCACCCCATATTATAATGGCTTGTCTAATTATTTGTCTCCTCTGTTAGACTATTATCACCAGGAGGGCAAATCCCGCATCTCTAGCAACTGGTACAATGTCTGGCACATAGTAGGCACTCAACACATAGTAAATGAATGCCTAAGACTATTTGTGTATGTCACGTTAAATGTCGTCAGTAAATTAATAGTTGTAGAAGGCTATGCGGAAGTAGTGTTCTAGGAGAGCATTCTTCACAGTGTTCTCTGATGGCCTTTATAAATGTATCAATGTTCAGACAAAAAATTTTAAGACCAGAAAAGGAAGGCTGGTAAAAGGACCCCAATGAAGGATGGAGAGGATGGAGCTATTAGTAAGGAAAGGATACAAAGTATTTATTTGAGAGCATAAGAAGTAAAAAAAATTGCCCAGATATATTTCATTTGGAAAGAAAAGATTAGAAATTGATACACTGGGAGCGGGGAACTTATCAGTACTTGTTTATTTGATTTGTTTTGTTTTGTTAACTGTAACATAAAACAAAGAGCAAAGTATTTTTTAATTTTTATCATGAAATTAACCTAAGAAAACATTCTTTGAAACACATATATCTTTTTCTTTGAAAACTGGTTCCTTCCTTTAAACACTATAGGGTTATTTTGTTGTTAGCAAAAATATCCAACTTGATTTTGTTCAAATTTAATGCAGCAGTGAATTAAATCAGCTCTTCAAGGATAACTGGTATGGAATATACCAGAATTGGTTCTGCAAGATGGAAGGAGGTCAAGGTGAAGAAGGATGGAACCCTGGCCAACGTTGACATCGCTTCTAGGTAACATGACAGTTATAGACAAAACCAAGGACTTGAGCAAATGTGTTTAAGTGCAAAATTTTAAAGAAAGAAAAAATAAAAACTCTAGTAGTTTGTGTTTCTTATAGGTTCATTTCTCTTAGGAGATCAGAGTATTTGGAAACTTGGATTAAATTTACAATGTAGGCATGTGCTTTATGTTATTTTTAGGCTTTGTAAGATATCCCCACTATGTATCTGCCTACTTTCAACTAATATGGGGGCAGGTAACACCTCTATCTGGATGACCCAAAGGTATCTGAAGCTAAATGGCTTACACATCAAACTAACCTAACACCCTGTATTTTCTGTCTTGATGAATGGACATTTACTCAGGGTGGAAACTTTGGAATCACGTTTACTTCCAGATCTTCTGTTTCCTTGTTTCACCTGCCCATATTCTATCAGACAACAAATTTTATCAATTTTCTTTTCCAGATATGCTATAAATCTCCATCCACCTTGCCACTCCTATTATTACTCTGTAAAATTTAAATAATTTTCTAAACTGGTTTCTTTTCTTCCAGTTGGCCCCCATCTCCAAAAAGCCCACCACATTGTATCATAATTATATTTGTAAAATAAATGTCTGATCATATTACTTCCCTGCTTAAAAATTTGTGTAGGTCTTTGTTGCTAAGTTGAAGCCACAACCCCATAGAAAACTGCTCAAGTTCTTCAATATTCTTCCCAGGCTCATCACCTCCCCATCTTGCAATTTACCTTGAACAGGTATCTCCCCAAACACATAAGTCTGTTAGTAAAAACAGGTCCACACCAGCAGGAACCAGCACTATTTCTGTGGCTCTATTTCTCTCTAATCAGAAGGAATGGAAATCCCTCACAGCCAGTTCCTGGAGATCCCAAAGGGACGTTGATTATTTTTCTCCCCAAATGAACTAGAGTCCAATCTGATAATCTTTTTATCACATTCAATACTTGTTACATATTTTCTTATGAAAATTATTACCTATAAAAAACCAATAATGTCAACTAATTAATAATTAGTTAACTAATTCTTAAGTTAACATTTAAAGGGTTGGTTCTAAATTAGCAGCAGTTCCATAGTTTTGCTTGGAACGATGGTTATCAACTCTATGAGATCCAATTTCTCTTTATAACAATTATTTTATAACACCTCCATTATCCTGACATGTAATTCTTAAATACTTAAATTCACCTATATCCCTAACTAAAGACAAATATACATGTAGAATGCTCAGATTGTAATATGAATAAAAAATTTAAAATATTAATTTACAATAAAATTTGTTTTTATATATACAATTGTTCAATAATAATTGCAATAGAGAGCTGAACAGTTATACCTTATTATAAGGAATAAGTTCGAATGTAAGAGAAAAGATTAGAAGCCATCAAAGGGGTACTGGAAAATGAAAAATGGAAATCAACATATATCCCAAAATGAGAAAACAAAAAACAAAACCAAAAAAACGAAAACCAGTGTCAGAGTAAGTAATGACAGGCCAGTTTATGTGTATGTGAAAATGGAAATTTTAAATTATTAACTTAAGTAAATAATCTTGAGTTAAAATGGGAATAATATGTCCAAGGCAAATTACCAGCTCTCAAAGTGAAGACAGGATTTATCACTGTGCTAGCGATTACTTTTTAATATATATGGTAACAAAATACAAACCATGTTAACTGTTAAATAATTTAACACTTAATTATGAATAATATACTAGATTAATAAAATTACATATTTTCTGGTGACAGTTATACTGCAGATCAGTGTAGATGTGTTGCGTTGGTGATTCAAATACCACAACTAGTGTTGCCTTGGTGATGTGATTGCCCAAAATTGTGAGCAATTTTGGGTAAAGTCCTAACCCAAGTAAAGTATAATCGTCCCTTGATTTACATGACAATTGCATTCCTCAAACATTCAGTATACAGTAAACCACTGCCAAAACTACTTTGCTTTTTGTAAAAATTGGGTTCTATACTCCGGTAATTATAAACTCAATTTTTATGTATGTGGGTTTCTGAGTAGACAGTCACGGTGACATAGAACTCAACGGAATTTTTGCTTGAGACTGCCGTGCAATGTGGTTTATCCAGCATCCTAGCCTTGCTCACGAAACTCATTCTGCTCTCTCCTAGTCACCAGGACAATGATAACAGGACCCCGCAAATACCCAAAATCATCTCCCCGACCTCTGCCTCCAGGAGGCACTGCTTCCACCCAGGACTCCTGCCTTAGCTCTCTTCAGTGTCAATTTGTATGCCTGACCCAGGGGAATGAGAGTTTTCACTGGTGAAGGTCGATATTAGAAGAGTGTTACCCTTTTCCTCTGTGTAAATGAAACTCAAGAGACACAAAGCCCTACTTCCAAACAATAAGTCATATACTCAACATACTTTCTCTTTTTAACTTTTAAGTTGAAGTTTATTGCCAAAAAGATAAGAAATGATTGATGATAAACACTGACTCTTTGCCCTTTTCCTGCCCAAACTGTACACCCACTGAAGTACTGATGATAATGATGATGATGATGATGAAGAAGAAGAAGAAAAAGAAGAAGATGGCAACTAAGGTTTACTTAAATACTCATTTTGTGCCACCACTAAACTAGTGCTTGAGATGCACAGAAGCTATACAACAACCCTATGCACTTGTTTATGGGATCTTTGTAAAGATTAGATGTGATCCATGAAAAATCACCTGGCTAAACATCTGACACATAGTAAACAACTAAAAAAACAAAAGCTATTATCATTAAATCCCAAACCATGCTGAAGCAGTAACTCAAAATAGCATGTCTTAATGTCATATCAATTGTTCAGTAGTTATTTATTTAAACCATGGACAATACATTTCTTTAAAATTTCATGGAAATAAACCCATCAAAATAGGACACTTCTTTCAGACCTGCACCTCTTTGGCAGGTAACAATACAAAGGCTTGGTTTAGATTATTTATAACCAGTTGCTATCAGGACTGTGTCTAGTGTAGCAATTGCAGCTTTGTGTTTGGGCTCTGAGTTGTAACATTCATCTCTTTTAAGGTTTATTGATTCTGGGCAGTCACATTATTTGCTGGTTCAACAGGGCAAGATGTTTTCTAAAGGCGATTTTTTTTTGGTAGAGTTTATAAGTATGGCTGTGAGTTTGGGGAGAAAAAAAATGTGAGCACAATATTAAAAATAACAAATTCAAATTACTCTGGATTTTTTCACGTTGTTATCTCTGCACCCGTAGCACCAAAGGCATTTTTATTTATAAAAGCAGTTTTTGTTTCTCTCTCAATAAGATAGTGAAAGTGTACAAGTGCCTGATAATACCATTTGTTCTTAGTATAGCATAGTTTTCAGATTTTTAAAAAGAAATAACAGTAAATAAAACACTTAAAACATATCAGTTGATATGACTTTTCTCAATGATGGTTTTTTTTCAATGATTAACAGATAAATTAAGTGATGGGGACATGAAAGAAACAGTACAATTACAAAATATATAGCTCTTAAACATTCAGGTCATAAACATCATCAAATTTCAAACTCAGTCGGTGAAATTGCCCAATCACTAAGAAGTTTGGGGTTTGCTAATTTTATTTGTTTTGGGGGTAACATGTTGTATTGATTCATTAAAAATGTAAATAAAATAAGCTGGAGAATATTGCAAGTAGAACCAAAGTAGAACTAAAACATTATTGCCTTTCCATCTAAAAAATAACTCTTTTCCTCGTTCTCTCCCTAAATGATTATTCTGCTTCATTAACATGTATATCCACCAAGTGATTTCAGTTCAATTTTCTATTATCAGATAAACTTAGATTATTTTTGTTTAGCAGATAACAAATGTACCAGTTGCTCCTACTGCTGCCCCCATTCACTTACAAATACAGAATGAAAAAACATTAATTTAAAAATTAGAAAAGACCCAACTCCAGCTTCCTTTCCTCTAGTAGAGGCCC